>JANPWX010000049.1:4746533-4920757 GCA_024734555.1 Trochalopteron elliotii
TTTGATTTTGCAGCTGACAGTTATTTACAGGGTCACCTTTTTGTCCCTGTGTTGGATTGCCATTTCTTGTGAGCAGTATTTCACGAGCAATATAACCTACTGTCTAAGAGATTCCACAGAAAACTGTCTCTTTCTCTGAGTCCCCAATAAAAGGCAGATGGAGGCATGCTTTGGACATTATGTTAACAATTTTGTGGGAGCTTATATTGTTCTTTGAGACATAATAAGCCTCCAAGATCACACCAGGTCAAAGGGTTTCTAGCAGTGTGCTACTGTTGCTGAAGCCTGTAGCTCAGTTTGTGTGGCTGATTTCTGAATGGTTGGCTTTCAGCAACATAATCTAGGGAAGATGTCTCTGCACATGGCAAGGGAGGTTTTGGAATAGCTTTTTAAATGTCCCTTCCAACCCAAACCATTCTGTGCTTCTGTCGATCTCTGACAAGTTTTTACTGCTATTTTTCTCCAGTGCAATGATCATCTTTGCATATTCTCAGCAGTTACTCCTTTACTACTAGGAGCAGAGGGTACTGTGTCTTTGAATGTTTTGACACTCACTGCTTTAGTTCTTGACTCACGACTTACGTAAGCCTCTTGAGTAGGTTTCAGGTTGCTATTTAGAGGTGATGATATGCTTCTTGTGGAGAAAGCATGGAGGCAAGGAGCTTTAGACAATTGTCTTGCTTTCCTTGTCCTTTTCTCATGATTTTTGGTACTTTCTTTGGTTTGTGTGAATAGTCTGGGAAGGCAAAAAGGGAGAAAGTAGGTTTGTGTAAAACATGTCTCCTTAACTGCAGATGTAGGCACGTAAATATTTATACGCAGATTTGAAATGTTGCTGGTTATCAGAGAGATTAAAAGAGAACAGAAAAATTAGTAGGCTTCTCTGGGTGAGTGGCCCCTTGAATATGAGAACATTGCTGTAAAGGTTCTCAAATATGAGTATAGAAAATATAAGATCAGGTATTCAAGTTTGAACATTTTACCATTATAGAAATGGGAAGTGGAAAGAGGAAGAGTTGGAAGGAACAAATAATACAGTGACTTGTGGGGAAGCATCAGATATTCAAAAACTGTTACTCTAAGCTTAAACATTTTGAGCTTTTAAAAATCAACTTTCTGCACCAATTTATTTGACTTTTTTTCATAATCTTCACATTTCCCCTCTTTTACTTTTTTTTACAGCTCTCTAAACTAGAAACCTAAGTGAAGCGGGGTGGGGAGAGAGAGCAAGAGACAGTGAGCATGATTTATGAGTCTCACATAATCAAGAATGTGGGAGGGAGGGGGGGATAAGATAAATCTGTGAATAATACCATGCAAAGAAGTTCAGAACGTGGAACCACTCCAGGCCGTGAATGATCCTGTGAAATTTCATGCCTTGTTTGTGTAAGACGGTCAGAAAGTTATTTTTTTCTTGTCTCTGAAAGAAAGCTGGCTCCAGACGTCCTTGAAATCTTGTGGGATTTGCTAAAAATCATGGGAATTGGTGGCAAAAGTCAGGGTGAATATAGCAGTTAACTCTATATAGATGATTATTTTGGCTCTTGGTCTTCATACTTCAAACCTTATTTGCATTAAAATGCTTGTTGTTAGACTTGTAAAATGTCTTTTGAGTCTCCATAAGATTTCTTGAAATTATCTGCAGGAGAAACATTAGGACCATGTTCTTAATGAAAATTTTTGAGATCCTTTACACTGCAGAAACTGTGTGTGTATATATTTTCATCAGAAGGCTACAGCTTCTCATCATGAGTATTTTGTTTTGTTCAGTAGCTTTTTTTGCAAGATAGGAATGTGGATTTGAGATACACTTTGACTTTATCTTGATATTTTATTCTTGTTGTGCACCTGTACAATATTTGTTTGACTTCTGAGTAAAATGCTGTGTATGGTTGTAGGAGGACATATATTCAGCATTTTAAGGACTCTGTAACATAAAACCTGAACTTCAGCATGTAGTTTCTTACTGTTTGGTGTGGTGGAGGCCTTACCCTGTGGTACTAGAGCAGCTTTCAGTTTTTTGATAGTAGTAGTGATCTTTGCTTGCCTTGCTACAAATATGCTGAGTGGGCTTTTGAGGGATGAGATTTACTGCTTACTTTAGCAAGTTCTGCAAACAATATCTGACTTAATAATTTTATTTTCTGCTTGTAATTACATATCCTTCTTTTTCTGGTAATGCCTTCAGAACTCCTCAGTTCATTATAAACTCTCAGATCATAATTTTAGGAATAATGTGTATCCTGACTGGTCATAACGAGGCTGAAATTCCATCTTGGGCTTCTGGTGTCATCACAGAACTGGGATGAAATTACAGCTTTAATTTATATACTATGGGGGATACATTATTTATTACTGTGCATTAGAAAATGATTAATCTCTGCTTGTGTTGCAAAGCTACCCTACTGCTCTGAGTCCCCAGGAAGTGCTGAGACATTGTAGAACTTCTTGTGCGGATTACATATGGTTTTATGAAGCTGCCAGAAAGATCATTGCATTATTCAAAAGCTGCTGGAGGTGATGAAAATTTAGGAAGCCACTGTGGGTTTTTTCCTAACTAGTAGAATTCCTACAAGGCTTTCGTTTGCTAAACCCTGAGCATTTCCTTACCTTTAGTTGCTTTCAAGTGTTTTGTTTCACATAAAGCCATGATCAGATAACCGGGTTGAAGAGCACTCTGTTTTGGGGACTCTGGTTCATCAAAGCACTTTAACTGTAGTCAAGCTCTACTGAAGATAATGGAAATCAATCATATGCTTCATTGGTCTGCTGAGTCTGTTCTTTAATTTCTACTTCTTTGGTCGTTCATAAACCCAATTTTCTTCCTTTTCCTCTGCTTCCCCAAACTGTGTGTGTATGTGCGCATGCATATGTGTGTGTCCAGGAATACATTGAAACTGCACTGGAGCAACATGAGCTAATGGAAAACTGTCACAAAATTAACTGATTTGTCCATATTTAATTTTAATGACTTTTAAAAAATGCTTTAATGTTCTTAGAGCAATCCATTTTTATGAGCATTTTCATTATTAGGAAAGCGGGTAATCAAGTTCTGATATGTAATAATCAGTTCTCTGTTACTCGTTGTAATGTCCACAGCTATGGCTGTGATGAGTTTGAGTCACAGCATTCCTTCACAGCTAATTTTCATTGGAGTTTAGCCTTTCTACATTAGCTGAGAATTTGTCTGGTATTGTTTCCTGGCCTGTGGACATGTGTTTGTACAGACCTAGTAGCAGCCACTCCGCCATACAGCTGTTACCAAGTAACATAACTAATCTACCACTTCATGAAAAGAATTTGGTATCTGGGGGAGGTGATTGGAATTTTGCATTTGCAATGCTGTGCCCTGGTCTGGAGGAGAGGAAAAAAAACCCAGCAAAACAAACAAACAACAAAATCTAATACGCTATAACCGCCCTCCACAAAAAAACCCCAAAACCCTCACCAAACCCAACCCCCAAAGGTTTGTAGGAATTCTAATTAATAAGCCCTGGAAAATTGTCTTCAAAGTACTCAGCACTATTAGCTCTGAAAAAAAGAATTAGATATTTGTAAAAGATCAAACAGATACAAATACCTTAAGAAAAGAAGTCACTGATTTAAATTAATTGAATGCTTTATACTAGTACAAAAGTATTATAAAAAATTAAATACTCCCACTTTCTAAGGTGGCATTTTTATCTTTTAAGGCTTTGATGACATGTATAAACCACTCAAGTTTCAGCCTTGTGGGTTATATTGTCACCAGAAGCTCTGACTAATGATACAGTAAAGTCTTACAAATGACAGTTGGGTATAGTATGACTCTAAATTACCTTTTTTTGATTGTTTTATTATTGTCATATGCTAAAAAAAAAAGAAAGCTGCAGTGCCTACTGATTAATTGAACATAGTGGGGAAGTGTTACCCTCAATTTAATTAGTGTGGCCATATTATAAATCGCAGATGTGGAATCTAAAACCCAGTGACAAAGCTGATAATCCTTGAGGTGTAAGAATCTTGAAGCTGGTGTAGGGAAAGACGTGTGAAACATGCCAGCAGCTCTACCCCACGCAAAATTAAAATGATTGTCATTTTTGCAGGGAACACCATGGGAATCAGAATTAGAGACATCCACCCCTCTTCAGTTTGAAAGCTGAAGAGATGGCTGCAGTTTCTGTGCAGAGTTTCAGCCCTTTAGAGCTGTATAAATAGATCTCTGGTGCCGTGCAGATCTGTGTGGGACCAATCGCTTCTTCCTTTCTACATCACGAGGAGATGCAGAGAGCAGTTCTCTGCAGCTACCTGTGTCATGCCAGTCCTACTGACCACTGGCTGGGACTTCTGAGGGTGGAAAGGCTTGCTCAGATGATGTTCTCCACTCTGAAGGAGTAAGCAATGAGGTTTATGTAGATGTAGGCTGATCTTTCAAAACCTCATTTGGATTTTAAATGGGACGTAGCATTTGTGCTGGCTTTCTGAATGAGTTGCAGCCTTGGGCGAATCCAGTATCATGTGAATCAAGATAGTGTATCACATCAACAGAGAGGAAACCAGCTGTTTAGCATTGGGGGAGTTTTAATTGTGCTATGATAGATACATGAGACTGGAAATAAACACAGCAGCATGAATTTTATACATACACTGTAATTTCTTACTTTTCTGCCTTCTAGTTCACTATAAATATTATTGCCAGTTTTGTATAGGGAGAGGTTTTAAGTATGATAGGAGAGGTAGAAAGGAGGACCAGAGTAAAAGCTGTAGATTTCTCAAGGTTCTGTCAGTCCTGGTGGTCATAGGGCAAGTTCTGTTGAGCCGTCACAGTCCGAAAAAGTTGGATCCTACTCTCCTGCAAGCCAAGGGTGACACCCTGGATGTTCTGCACATATGTGAAGGACTGAATCCTCACATGGAGGACCATAAAAGCACAAAGGAAAATTGAAGGAGAGAGAGAAGAAAGAATGACAATGGGTTTTGACATAGGACTAAAGGTCCATTAACTTCTTGGCACAGAAGTCCAATTCTGGGAAATGAATCTTAAGGTAGAATTGTTACACATCTAGGAAAGTGTGCAGTCACTCCTTCCTCTGCAAGTGCTTTCCTCTCACTTTGTCTGCAGATGCAGACTGGAAAGAGATGGCTCTGATCACTCTGGTGAATGTGTTAGAGCCAGTCCAAGCTTTGTTCTTCAGAGTGTGGGCTGTTTTATTGCCTGAGTTTTTGTTTAAGATGAGTAAAGGTTGGTTAGTCTGGTTGTGCTGTGCTGGCACTCAGGGATGGGCTGTGCCTGCCTTGGTGCACTGCGGGAGCTTGCCGAGTTGTATAATTGCACGTTTACTGTCATACCACGAATGACTGATGGCATAATTTGTATTTTCAAAATACATAAGCAGCTCAGCCTAATCAGGTGGTGTGGTAAATATTTCCAGGAGATAAAAACAAAGTATTAGGGTGGGGAACAGAGTTACAAACTTTATTTAATGAGCTGCATATTGTTTGATCGTGTTTTTTTCATATACATCAGCTTCTACATGCCAAATTCTAATAATCACTGGCAGCTGCTTCACAGTCCTGGAGAAATAATACTGTAAATACTGGAAACAGTAAAAATGAGTGGATGTGTCAGTTTGCCTTTCAGACTCCTGTGACTAACAGGTGATTAGTACAAATAGCAGAAGGCCCTTTTAACTTTCATCTTGCTTCTGGAAATAAAAAGAAAGGGAAAGCTGTGGGACAGAGGGAACAAATTCAGCTTGTCCAGACAGTTAACAGTGGTACTGCTGACTGGCTTGGATTGCAGCTCTGGCTGGGTGGGTGTTTAACTTGTAAATCTGAGTAGTTCTGCTTGCCTCTGGAGCCCCTAGAGTTAAGCACATAAATGTTTTGGGACCTGAAAGAGCCTCCTTGGCTTATTCTGGAGAGTTTGCTGCAAAATCTTATGATGTAGGAAAACCCCCAAATCATAAATCTTTTCCCACTTCTAATGAGTGGCTCATAATGTCGATGGGATGTGAAGTGGAGGGATTCCATTTCTATTTGTTTATGTGCACCAATCTTCAGTGCTCCAAAAAGATGCAAAAAATGAGAATATCATGGATTTGTGTGCTGTTATTTTTCAAAGGCACAAATTTTAAACAGTAGATGCTAATTTAAGTAACTTTTTAACATATGTGGAAAGCACTCCTGAAAAAATACTGAAGTTAAGAGTGAAGGATTTTTTTTAATGAAACTATTTTCTCTAACACAAATTGTGTCAGTGCTTGGTGACAATCACACTCACTGGAACTTGGGAGAGCAGGGGGAACAATTCACTTTTTCAGAATAAAGAACAATTTGTTTTTAATAATAATGAGAAGATCACGGTAATAACTGTGAAAAAGCCGAGGAAAGTAGTGCATTCATAGGTGGATGAAATATTTCTGTAGAGTTTAGATGTCTTTCTGAAAATACTACATAGCAAATTTCTGAGCTTGATGCTACTCACTTGCATGAAATGGAAGCTTGTTTCCCACTCCGGGGGGGGTATTCTAACCTCAAATTTTATGTCCTGTCATATGATTATCATAAGTCTAAAGGAGCATAATTGTCCTTGCTGACTTTCAAAATCTCTTTATTTTTTTTCTTTTTAGTCTTAAATTGATTAATCTAGTGTAGATTGCATTTCAATATATACCTATATGTTGAGACATATGCATTTTAGCATACAGTAGGAGTCAGGGGACTAGTACAAGGAGGTGTGTTTGTAGCTTTTAAAACTTATTTTAAAGCAATTATGTAATGATCATTGTCTTTTTGTAAAATAATATACCAGCTACTGAAAGCGGGTTCTTGTCTATTTCAGCCTATTTGAAAGAAAGTTGCACAGTTGGTTTCCTTCCAAATGTCGCTCATCCTGCAGAGACTGGCTGAAGGGTTACTTTCATTTTCTCCAGGACAGTGATGACAGGAAAGTTATGTGGTGGTGTAGTTACTAGCTGTAGACACCAAAGAGAAACCTAGGTGTAAAGTCAAGGAACCTATTGGAAAAGACAGTATAATGTTAAAATTGACACAGGCTGGTGATAGAAAATGAAACTGTTGAGTGCTATCTTTGTCATGACAAATATATGCAGGTTGAAAGCAGTTTTGTCCTAGGTGTGAATAAATGCTGTAGAGATTAGACTGCACTGCAGCCCACATTAGTACATGTGTATGTATGTAAAGAGATACAATATCCAAAATAAATTAGGCTGTAAATAATTTTTCTGGTTACAAACTCTGTTCACCAAAATTAGTAAGACATACGTAGCCATATGTAACATTGTGGACGTTCCGTAATTCTAATGATACCTGTTTTATATTATGAATAATGTAAGGGAAAAATAGTTTGTTTTGATCCTCCAGGGGAAAAACCCTTTCATTATCTCACCTCTCCTCAAAAAACCCAGACATCTACTTGTCCTCTGTCATTTGAAGCAGATTTGAATCTGTTATCTGTACTGTTCCTGTCTTGCATAGGAACAAAATGTTGTCCTACTTTCTGTAATTGGAATTTAGTAAATCACAAATAAGTTACAGTAGTAAACTGAATGTGTTAAAGAAATGGAACAGAGGACAGATTACAATTTAATTTCCCAGTAGATAGACCTAATATTATTCATAAACAGAATGCAGTTCACAGTAAGTACAAGTAAAGCTATGTTTCAAACCAGCCTAAGTAAAATAAACCTCCCTGGGCAAGACGATGCTTTATTTTGTTACTGATGAATGTTACTGGCACTGCAGTTCTGTGTTTTAACATCAGATCCATTGGTTCACCTTTCTTGCTAGTTCAACACCATTTTTCTCAGGCCAAGATGAATATTTTAGTTTGTTTTCCTTGTGGAGTACACTATCTCTGTATCTCCCTGAGTCTCTGCAGTAAGATTGGACTCTGCTGGCCAGCTCCAGCTAAATTTAATGGGCAGGGTGAGCTCTGAGCAGTTTTGTGGAACAAGGATTTGGGTACAGAACAACGACAGAAGTGGGTGACCTTGCTGAAGGAAAGGCTCCCCTGTGTTATCACAGATGTGAGAGTGCGATGGGGTGAGCCATTGTTCAGGGTTCGCTTTGCTTAGAGCGTGCATCTCACTGTGCATGGGGTCGTGTAGAGGCAAGGCCACAGGGAGCCAGCATTCATGGGCTCCACTGGGTATGAAACTACTTTTAATGAGGGAGACTATTCCACATCATTTTACTTCTCCCACGCTTTATTCATAAACGTCGGGTTTTAAGTTTTCAGCTTACTCTAAACAAACAGCACCTTCACTCATTTCACATGTTCTGTATGAGTGGACAAGGTGATGTGACCAGGGTTATGTGACAGATGGAACATGGTGCTGGGCTGTGCAGCTGAGCTGGGAGGTTAGAGCCCAGTAAGCTTTTTCTATCCTGTGCAAAGAGTCACCAGTGAATGCAGTTTAAACATAGAGATCACTTATTAAAGGTCCCAAACATTATCAGACAGCTCTTGAAAACGCAGGACAAGGAGTTAGGCCCGAAGCTGTGCTGTTAAAAATTAACCATGTTAGAAACCATGTCCCTGGCTTGTTTAATACATAGAAACAATTACCTTTGCAGGAAACTAACACAGATCCACAATGCTTTGGAGGGAAAGGACAAACAGCATGGTAGCAGTTGTGACAGGGCTCAGCTTCCCCTCCTGACTTTGCCTTTTTCATTCATGAAAATGGACAGTGGTGGTGGAGTTGAGACTGTAGATTTTACACACACTTCCTCTGTGCTTGGGCTTCCTGCTTGTAGCAACCTCAGAGTTGTCTCCTGCATGGAAGGCATGTGAAGGAAGAGAGAAGCTTTCAAGAAGGATTTGAATACTAGGAGAGCATTTCACTTGGCCTCAGCCAGGTCCTCAGCATGGTGGCCAATGTCAGTCTTGCTCACAAATTTGCTGCCAGGTCCAGAACCGTTTAACAAAAGTTGAACAGATGGACCAGTGAGGTTTAGTTGGTTTCCTGCATCTGGAGTGCAAGGAAGTTTCTATCACAAGGTATTTCTTGGCAGATTCCAGTGAAACTTCAGAGTGTTATGCTGTTGCTACTGCTAGGGACAAGCAGCTTATGAGGAAAAGAAACAAGTATAGGGGATTGTGTACAGGTGGCTTTTAGCCAGTGGCCTGAAAACCTCCACAGACTCAGCAGGTACTTTTTAATGGGTGGCAAAAAGTAAAGCTAGACATCATGCCATAGAATTCTTGGCCTTTCATGCACTGAAAAAAGATGTGATGACTGTCTTATTAATTGAATTAGTATGATAAGTGTCAAGATTTTGAGGGTCTATTTAATGACATTTTCAAAGAGAACAAAAGATCTACTGTGAGGACAAAATACCAGAGGACATTTGACATAAGCTCAGAGGATAATATATTAGAAAAGTACTGCTGCCTAAAATTTTCTGCTGACAATTTTTACAACTAATGCCTAAATTTTTATTATGCCTAATGTTTATTATCTTTCATGGAGTTTAATGGTGAAAAGGTAGTCCTTTTTTTGGTCTTTTTATTCGGTTTGGTTTACTTTTCCCCTTCTCTAATAATCTTTACTATTTTGGTGCAAGATGAAAAGAAAATATTCAGTTTGTTTTACTTTTTCCCTTCTGTAACTGGTTTTTTACTATTTTGGTGTAGGACAAAGAAAATACTTTGAAGAGTAGAAGAGCTCATTGTAAAACTACAGAAATTAGGTTAGTTATTGTAGCTGAAATTACTTTGATCTATTCTTTACATTGTTCATTTCAAGATGCTCTTGCTGCTCATCAGTATTACACTTTTGCAATATTAGAGTAGAATATAACAATAACATCCTTTTATTTGGTGGCATAAAGATAAATGACAGCAGAATATTTGATTTTTATGATTATGCCTACATTAAAAAGTAGTGTGGACCAACTGGAGGGACTATCTGTGAAAACTGTGCTGGGATGCTGAGGTTTGCACCAGGCATGTTTTGGGGTTGCTTTTACTTCTGAGCTGTCTGGTGCTGCTGGCTGCTCACTCTGGGGAATATGATACTTCTAGTTAATTCCTGCCAAGAGGGATTTTCTCATGTGCTGCAGGACCACCCCACAGTACAACAGAAAGCCCAGGCAGGATGGATTATCTGGAGACTTGCTTCAAAAGCTGCATGCCTGATCTAACAAAAGCAGAAGGTAGCTTTGACCTGTAGGGATGTAGTGGGATGAAGGCATGGAAAGAAAGGCATACTCCAGTGATCTGATTGTGTACAGTTGTGCAAGTTAGTGAAACGGGTTTCATAATTTTTCTTTCTTTTTGTTCTTTCTTCCCTTTTCTTTGTAATTATTACTGAAAGGGGAAGGTTGATGTGAGTAGGCTTCTAAGAAGGAAGGCTGTTTTGAGAAGTTAGAAAGAAGAAATCTTCTACTGAAAGGATTGTATCTTCTTTAAGGAGCTTATAAAATGCCAAGTGCACATTAGATGCTTAACCAGTAATGGCCTGTGTGTAGCAGCTGGTACTTGACCTGCTGATGTGAGCACGTGCTCGTGTGGGGACAGTGCTTGTAACCTTCAGTAACTGAGGGTGCTCAGACAGACACTGCACTCAACTGAGGCTCTCAGCCATCCTGAGACACTGGCTGGGCATCCTTTATTTAAAGGTGTACAGTCTCTTTTTGGTGTGTGTCCTGAGGCAGGGAAGGGGATGTGTAATGTCATATTATTGCTAGCATGACTTGGAAAATGCATGATGTTATCTGAGACAGTAGGTGTGAGAGTCAGTCTGGCAGATGTGACAGTCCTGCTTTCTGGATTTGAGAGCTGGCAGCCCAGGGAGCATACAACCAAACCTGGTATTTGCTGAAATGCTCATGTTATGGCTTGTGCTTAAGAAAAGGAAGTAGAGCTGACAGAAGTCAGAGTACAGTGTTTCGGGGTTTTTTTTTACAAAAGACAAGTTTGGAAGTAGACTTACAGAAAAGCCTTGTCTTTCTCAGTTTCCTGTCTCTTCTTGATTAAAAGAGTAGGTCTGACTACAAAAAACCAACCAATCTATGTAGCCAACCAACTCACTGAATCCAGGTGGAGGACAACATTTCTTCTTCTGCATGGAAGATTTTAGCTGCTGGAATAGTCCTGCTACTCTCAAAAAGTAAGACCAAACCACAGTGGTGCTGAGCTGGTTGTGGCTTAGTCAAATTTCTGTTCTAAAAACAGCTTATGGTCAGGCCTCCAAAGTTTCCTGCAACAAAGGTCGTCACAGGTTTCTTCTGAAGTGTCCTGAATGTGTCCTGTACTCTCTGTCACTGGAGATACATGATTGTATAAGGAATGTTGATTGTTCAGATCTTTCTATATAGCAGCAAGCAACTAGGTCCCAAAAAACAACCTCATATAGCTAGAAGGTAGGTGAGATGAGTAAGTAAAGCAGAAGGCAACAGGAAAAAAATACAAGGCCCATCTGTTCCAAACAACATGGAATTTCTATTGTTTTTCTAGAGCCCTTCCTTTGAAGAACCCAGAATGTATCTGCACATTGAATATCACACCTTATTTCATTTTTTAACATCTCTTTCTAAACTATATGTGCTCTTTAGCAGAGGCATGCCTGCCTGCTGCTTTTTGTGGGCAGCACACTGAACTTTTACAGGAGGATGAATGTTACTGTTCAGAGCAGCTTGGCCAGTGAAAGAGTGGGTGGAGGATATTCAGCTCTTCATCCACTGGCATTCCTTGTTTTCAGGGGTCGTGAGCCAAGGAGGGCTGTGCCTCTGAGCACAGTCATATGGCAGGGTCGCTGCCAAGGGATGAAGCCACTGACTTGTGAGGCAGTCTGTCTCTCTCAGACCTTCATGCTGGGATAAAGGAGGCACTTAGGGTGCCAGGGAGAGCCTGAGGTCAGCACCTGATGAGACTGGGGCTTTATGACTTGGAAAGACATGACAGGCCTCAGGGTAAGTGGGGGAAAGCATGGCTCTGTGTCACCTTGTAATGATAAACAGGTGGCATCAAGGCATGGGGGCAGTGAGCGTGGGCTGGTAGTTCTAGTCCAAAAATCATGCAATAAAGTCACTTCGGCTGCTATGAAAAGAGGGGAGTTCACAGTGTGTGTGCTTATGAGCAGAAGAAAAGGAGTAAATAGCATGTAGGAACATGTGCCTGAGACTGCCAGACCCTTGGCAGAGGCAAGGGAGAGTCTATTCCTGTGAGATCTGGGGGGAAGAGTTCCTGTCCCTATAGCGAGAGGTGTGCAGAGAGCCTGGTGCTGTCATTTCTTCATCCCTCATAGTTCATTCCAAAATGAGATCATATTTTAGCAATCCACTGTTCTCAACTGGCCTTGGCTCTGTCCTGTCATGTGCAATAGTATTACTTTTGGCTAGGCCCACCCCAGAACCGCTTGCCCTGGGGATGGCAAGGGAGGCTGGCAGTCCTGTCTGCCCTCCAGGCTTGGAGGTAGGCAAGCCTGCCCAAACCCAGAAATAAGAGATGAGTCTTTCTCTGTAGCTTGTCTTGGGGTTTCATTTCTCTCTTTACTTGACTCTTTGTTTCCATCACTGTGGTTTTTCATCACTTTTGATCACAGTCAAGTCATGTTACCATAGAGAACATGCAGTTTACCTAGAATGGAAAAATCATCTCTGTCCATTTCAGCTCCACTGGCCTTTTGAGAGAAGCCCCACTGTGAAATGAAGGAAGACTGGGGGAAAAGAGGCTTCCTACTGCTGATATTTTATCAAGCTGCTACTCTCTTGGTATTTTCTTAAAGTCCCAAGCTGGCAAAGCAAGGGGTAACGCCTGTCTCAGCTTTCACTGAAAAGCAAAATATTTCTGCCTTTGAGTGCAGAGCAGCACAACACCTGTTGTGTTCCTGTGGCTCTGAAGCCAGAAGGCAGAGAAATTGATCCTGTAACTTTTGTCCAATCTCGTTGCTTTTGAGGGAAGTGCTGTGTTTTGGGGAGATGTGTGCTTGTCAACCATCATTTAATTCTTGGGGATTAGTAGTAGCATGCACTGCAGCTGGGACAGGCTGCTGAATAGCCCTGGTTGGATTTGGCATCTTTGCAGCTGGCAGGGTTAATGCTGCATGTATGGCAGGAGGAAGGAAGATTTGTACTTCAGACCTGCCTCTGCTGGCAGCTAGAGGAGCCAAGCACCGCCTCATTTATTGCACCGGGAGGAGTGAAGGAGCTGACAAAATATTCCTTTAATTTGTTTGAAGCTGCATTCATTTCTCCAGAAGGGGGAGAGTGGAATAGTCGAATGCTGGGAGGAATGTGCCTAATTCAGGACTCTTCTTTTTCCCTGACTTCACAGACACTATGAGAAAAATCAAGACATTTAGAAAGGAGCTCTGAGATCTACTCACATGTTTTGCAAAGTCCAGGATTATCTGGCTGTTGAGTGAGTCTTTGTAAAGCGTGACCCAATAATTCTGTTTTCAAGAGTTCACTGTTGGTTTTGATACTATTTTGGTTACTGAGAAAATATTATAAATGGATGGAGATGCAAGCCATGAGTAGACAGTGACTGCAGGAAGAGCACATATGTATGGCAGGCCTGGTGCTCGTTGCTGATGGTGAAATTTGAATTTGGCTCACAGATATTATATTGTAGCAAAAAAAAAGGAGGGCAGAATGAGTTTAACATATTTTTGTTATGCTGAATTTTTAGTGTCCTCTGATATATAGGTTGTTACTTCTGTTTTTTTTAAACAAAACCAGCCTATTTCCTCCATCACAGTTAAATCTATTTTCTTTTGACAAACCCTGATTTGTTGCTCCTGTTTCTGTAAGGATCAGATGGGTAATGGAAGCTGTACAGCAACTTTATGTATGCTACTCGAGATAGTAAAATGCAGGCCTACAATAGGCCTTTTTTCAGCAGCTGTAAAGCTGTTGTGTGAATACAGTGAATCCATTCAGTGTCCCCCACGCTTGCTGGGAGCACCCTGGAGAAGAGAGTTGTACTAGTAAAATGACTATCCAGCAAAACAGTTTCAGAGGGACAGGCTGATGACTCACTCCTTATTTTGGTTTGCAGGGTCTTTTTCTGGGTATGTGAAGTTTCAGCCCAAGTTAGGAGATCTGTAACTTTCTACGACTTTCTCCTTGTTTCCAGATTATCCACTAAATCAGCATGAGTGTTGTGTTCTTTGCATCAGCCCTCTGAGATAGGGGAATACTCTTATTTTTGCTGTAGAGGCTGGGGAAACTGAGGCAGGGGAAAATTTGGGTTAAGTGACAATGTGCATTAGAAGCCAAACTCTCATGCTGTAGTTGTACTATAGAAGCTCAAGTGTCATTCAGAGCTATTTCAGCCTTTCAGGAAGTGTCACATAGCGTTTGCCCATAGGTCATGCAGAAAAGCCTGGAGGATAGCTGGGAATCTGTCCATCAAACTTTATTTGATTCTTTAAACAGAGCATTAAAAATGTAAGTATGTAAAGTGAGAACAGGAGGATTTTATGCTGATTTTGATCTTTGGCCACCTTGTATTTGAGCTGAGGAAAAAAATGAGAGGCAGAACCTAGCTGATCCGGCAGCGTGACGCTCTGTAAAATAATCCCTCTAACACTTTTCCTTAAATTAAGAATGGTTTCTAGGTGGCATGAGTCATGGACAGACTGTCCTCGTTTCACTTCGAACTTGCAGCCTTCTCTGGATTTGTGTCACAGAGTTAGAGGGCTTTGTCCGCTTCCTGCTGTGGTAGGCTTGGCTGTTGCAGCCTTGACTGGTGTTGAGTGAGAGCAGGCTCCTTGAAGGAAGAGGCAGCACCACGTCAGCGTGAATAAGCACGCTGGAGTCAGGGCCCAGGCTAATTTAAGCAGAGTATTTTGTACCATAAGCAGCTTTGGGTAGTGGTGACATAGACACAGCTTTTGTACAGGTGTTAAGGTCCCCCTTATTTGTGTGTTGTGGTCGGCATCAGGTTTTGGGTTGTTTTCCTCCAGGGTGTGTGGGGGAATACACTGTGGTGTAGAAAGCTGTACTTTTGTTGGAATTTTTGACCACTTTTGGGAAAGTTGTGTTTTTTGAGGTATATGCAGCCACAGAAGGCTGTGAATATTGTCTTAATTTCTTAATTAAAAGCAAGGGGAAAACTATTCAAAGCTGTCTCTTCTAGCCAAGGAAGAAAATCAAAGCGTTCTGGCTTATATGCACACAAGGTCAAATCCTCTCGTTGTCATGTTGTGTAAATTTGTTGGCTTCAGTGGGGGTAGCCACAGGTGTAACCCTGGGAACAGTTTCTTTCAGGCTTTTTACAGAGCAAAAATGAATGTGGTTGTTGGCCCTAAAAATTGTTTGTAGAGAAATAACTGGGATGGTTGTAATCCGGAGAGGCCATGCAAATGCAAGACCACGCTCTCAGAGGGAACATGAACTCTGCACTGGCTGGCAGTGTTTTCCTGCTGACAGAGCCTGGTTTGGAGTCTTACGTACTCGGCTGGCTCTTGGCCAAGCCTTGCTGCAGGTATGGGAGAGGGAGGAGGGTGAAACAGGGGGCGGTGAGAAACTGTTCTGGTAGCAGCCCTCGCTGAAAATTCAAAACCCTTCAGACCTTTTTTGGTGATGGTGGAGAATGCCAGAATTGATTGTATTAGAGACCTGCCAGTTACTCTTAACTCATTTGCTTTTGTCGCTCCTCCTCCCTTCCTTCCTCTCTCGACAGCTGGGCTGGGTTTTGTAGTGCTAATGCTGCATTGCTTCTCCAGCACGGCTACTACTTCCCCCACGCTGCTACTCCAGAAATACTACAGGAACTCAGTGAAGACTGAGGGAGAGGGCCATATATGTTTTATTAGTGATAATAAGAGTGATAGCAATAATAAAACCATGTAGCAGTTTAATACTTTACATAATGATTTTTCTTCTGGTTTGGGTTCTGGGTTTTGTTTCATTTTCACTGTCATAAACTTGTAGAGTCTGGTATATCCTGGACTGTGCTTTAAATGAATATTTTGTAGTGTGCTATCTTACAGATTTTTAAAATGCCATGTTTTTGAGTGGTCTAAACCAGTGTTGGTTTTTTTTGCTTGTTTGGTTTTTTTTCGTTCAATTGGGTCTTTTTAAATTTTTTTTTTTTAAGTACAGCCCACAGAAGAGCTGCTGCTGGAGGAAGTTACCACACTTGCTTTAGATAATGAAATATACATGCAAAAAAGGTCAGGGATTTCCCCTGACCCACCCACCAATTGCTTGAAATGACATTTTCATTCTTAGTGTTTCTTTTTTTGTTTTTGTTTAAGATCCTGGAGCACAGGAGAAGAGTTTTAATGCAAAATACCAGAAAAAACATTCTGCAACATCTCCTGTGAGAGGGGAGGGAAAAAGAGATTAACAATTGCATCTTGAAACACTCATGATTTGAGGTAAGTGATTGGAGGGTCTTGTTGTAAGTTATAGTTAGATTGTAATTAAATTAATCATTATTTACCTCAGAGTGTCATGATATTGTTGTTGAAGGCAATAAAAACAGGCAGAAGAGGGAGGGAGATAACTGTAATGGCAAACCCAGAAACAGCAGTAAAAATATGAAATGCACTTATCTTTTTGAAAATGGGCCCCTTGAGTTCCAGTCCCACAAACAGGCAATCATTCTGACATTTATAAGGGTTAAACCCTGTTTAAATCAATGAGGCTATTCTCCCTGAAAGCTAGGCATGAGCCTAAATATTTCCTAGTGTGGAATCTATATCATATGGGAACTATTGAAGAAAGCTATTGAAGAACATAAAACACGCAACCCGAAAAATGTATATACAAATCTCTTATTGTTGGTGTTAATGTCATGAGTAATCTGATTTTACAGCATTCTTCAGTGATATTTTTATATTAAATACATAGTTCTCATTTTTATGTTCAAACACTTAATGGAAATACCAAACTTCTTAGCAGAGCCTGTGAATTCTACACCAGCTTTAATAATATGTCTGCCTTAATTGCTTCATCCGTGTGTCTTTGAACAAATGGAGTTAAATGTATAAAGAAAATAATGTCCCCTTTCATAACTAGAGTTGTGAATTGCACTTGGATATTTGAATCGCAGCTGAACTAAGAGTTCCCTGATTCAGGCTGAACTGTGTTGTCCAGAGTTAATTTTTCTAAATAAAGACAATGAGGCACACAGAGAAGCTCACCTTTTCCCTCTAGTCTTCTTCTTCTTTTTTTTTTTTTTAATTTATTTATTTATTTATTTATTTATTTATTTTTTCATTTCTCATTAGAAAAGAATCATACCTGAATCTACTAAGGAGAAAATGCTACAGTTGTAAAACTTTTAACCAATGAAAATGTTGCATAAATGAACACTAAAAATCACCAGCATCTTTCTTAAATAAAGATTTTAAGTTATTTATTCTGTTCTGCCCCACAACTGTGCTGAAAGAGACAAAACTGCTGTTAGGAATCTGCAGAATCAAAAAGACACATATAACCTGGAAGAAGCAGGATATACGTTCCCACAAATGTGCAGAGAATCAAAATCTTTTAGCAAGTGGCATTTGCAGACATATGTCGCTTACCAGATTATAGAAGAGAGGAGAGCATAGCCGAACCCTGGTGATTGCTCTGTATTTGCTTTGCAGGAACAGAGCTATTAAGTTTCTTTTGAAATCAACAGGCCCACTCCAGGGAGCTACATATTTCTTTTCTGGTCGGTGGACAGGAGCCATTGCTTGGGAAATTGGTAGTGGTCCTGTAGGTATTTGTACTGATTTTTCTGAAATGGTCAAAAGTTTTTCAAATCCATGTAGCCAGCTCCTTTTTATGTGCAGGTCTTGCACTAGGGACTGTGCCCAAAAAGAATACAAGACTCTTTCAGCAGGTGTCTGAGGCAATTTTTGTAGTTGTGAAATGAGGCATTAATGCAAACCTGTTTGAAGGCTGAGGTGGGGAAATGCCTTGCTCCCTGGTTTCAGGTGTAGGTGACAGTCTTGGCCAAATCAGTGAGAAAGAAATGCTTCATTGTATGATCACCCTCAGCCCACCTTTGCATTATGTCAATCCCACTCTCTTGGAGGCAAGCATTCCTTCTTGGTCCTCTGGAGCATAAATCAAAATGCTTTTATCACTACCTTCTTTTCACTGACGTCAGGCCAGGATAACATGCATGATTTTCCTGTCACAATTACATTCTTGTTGCTCTCTGAGGAAGCGTACAGTGAAGTTCAGGACAAGGTATTTTGTAGCATCTGTGTCGCCTTTATAATAATTTTATCAGCCCTATATTACACTCAGAAAATCGTTGAGGGTTTTTTTAGCTTTTTTTGTATCAGAGAGTGCCGGAGCTCATTGTCAGAGTATTAGAGGGAACCTCTTTGGTGCCAAAAGATCCATTTTAGGATATATTAAATTGTGTCGCTATCCTTCTCCTTTCCTATTTTTTTCATCATGTGAAGAAACAATGCCCCCATTTGTGCGCTTGGAGAAGGTCCTGTGGTATATGCCAGGGAGTTATGTGGGTGCTGAGCTGAGCAGGCAGAGAGACTGACTCTCTCCTGCTTTGTATTTTTCACTGGGAGTGAACACAGGGGACCAAGCCTGCCCAGATTAAACACATGCCTTTTTTGTTTTGCCCTTCGTTCAGCTGTCAGCATGCCATGTTCAGATGGCAGTGATCAGTCACAAATTGTCCCCTGACCATGCTCCTCAGCTCTCCTGAACCATTAGTTTTGTGGAGCTCTTCAACAAAGATGGCACTGGTTCGATTTCCCCACCCCCTGCTCTGGATAATGGAAGAAGAGTTTGTTTGTATTTTCCCCTCAGATCAGCTGCATTAGATCCCAAAGCAACTTGTGTTAAGTGGAAATGAGGCTTTAGTAATACGTGTGCTTGCTAGAGACTTGTTAAGATTTTTTTTTTCCACCCCGTTTATGGATCTTTTCAATGGGGCGCCGCTATTGTGAATCAGAAGGAAAGTGCACAGGCTGCCAGGCACATAATGGAATTATTCTTTTGTTTCAGTATGTGTGTGTGAGCCTTTGTAAAGAGGAGGTGGTGGGGACAGAGAACGGAGACATTCACTGCAGGGAGGCGGGAGAGTGCAGTGGCACAGTGCAGGGCACCACTGTGGTGAGAGTGGCCATGCCAGTGCCACCATGCCCATTCTCCTCGGCTCTGGTGGGCACTGCCTGAGACTCGCACTGTCACATGTCACATTTCCTGCATGTCCCAGGAAAATGGGTGAAGCTTGCACAGCCTTTCACTATGCTGCCTGTAAACCTCGTAAGGCAAAATATTCAAAAGCTGTAATGTTTCCAGTGCTTTCCCTAAACTTTCAAAAGAGTGATGTAAAAATGAACTGTGCCAATACTGTCCTTCCTCGCTGTGAGGCTATTTATTATAAAGGACTTATGGTATAAGTTGTTTCAGTATGGAGTACATAAGAGCTTGAACCAAAGCCTTGGATCCAGGCCCACCAGCAGCTTTGCAAAAAGCAGGATCCAGATCTGAAGTCAGTGGTTCACACAGTTTCTAGCAGAGAGTGGTTTTAAGTTACTTCATGAAATGGGAGTAGCTAGAATTTTTAAACTGAGGCTTTTAAACAAGTTTTTGACTTTTTCCTCACCCACCATTCTCCCCTGCCTCAGAAGGTTATTGGAAAAGCACAGCAGCTATTTTCTCCTAGCCACTGTGTCCAGGACACACCAACACAGGGAAAGGAGAAAGGCCTCTGTGGTGGTGACTGTTATACAGTCATATGCTTTTTTTTTTCTGAGTATTTTTTTTCTTCTAAGGAGTTAGACCGCTCTTCTGGATTAAGGTCTTTGAAATCACAGTGGAGGCTTTGGAGGTAGGACCCTGAAATTTCAAAGATATCAAGAAATGGTTTATCACCCTGGCATGGAGCAAATCAGGCCACAGTGGCTGGACTCCCACCTCCTGAAAAGTCCTCTCTTGAGATACTACAGCTGAATTACAGACATGAAAAATTTCAGCATTTTTGATAAGAAATCCGTAAGGCCTAAATTTTTCTTTTCTTGCTAGATATGTGGTTCTGGTTTTATTCTCTCCTTTTTTTTTGCCCTTGGGCACAACGTTTTTAGGGCTTTCCAGTCTCTAGCTGTGCATTTACTAGACAGGCATCTGGTTATGTGTTGCTTTACACATCTGTTACATACGTCAGAGTCAAATCCAGCACCCAGAGACTTAATATGTATTTGCAGTATTCCCTGTGGGACTTTGAATCCTTAATCCAATGAATTGCTTATAAGGAGACAAAAATGCAGTATTTCAATCTAGTGCATATATTACTGCAGTTTTTATTACATATATATTGCACATATATACACTACAGTCTCCTTTGTATTTGGCAGAGAAATTCTGGTGTGGGAAAGATGAGAAGTGAAGGTGAACTGGGAAGCATTTAGGAATGGCTGTTAATTTGCTCCCTCCTGAAAACATCATATCTCTGGTTGGCTGCATGAGAAACAGTTTTCATTATGATTCTAATATCTCTAAAGGGTGCCTCAACAGTGTTTATGTATTTCAAACTTAACTTCAGGCTTGTTGGACTGTGGGGAGAGGCCAAATACCTGAGGCAGCATTGGTAGCTGAGGCAAAGCTCCGGTTTTGCAGTTTTATCTGGAGAATCTGTACAATTTGCAGGCTGTATAGGAAGCATGAGTGTCATGGCTTGACCCCAGATAACAACCAAGTACTATACAGCCACTCACTCTCTGTACCCCTGTAGTGGGATGGGTAAGAGAATTGGGAAAAAAGTAGGTAAAACCCATGCAGTGAGATAAAAACAGTTTAATAATTATATAACAGCAACAATAATAACAATAGTAGTGGCAATGGTAATAATGATGATGATGTAATGAAAAGGGAGGCAACCAGAAGAGAAAGAGAAAAAAAAACACAAGGAAGACAAGTGATACACAACACAGTTGCTCACCACCCACTGACTGATACCCAGCCTGTCCCCGAGCAGCCATCAGCCCCTCCTGGACAACTCCTCCAGGTGACAGATTGAGCAAGGATGCTTTATAGTATGGAATATCCCTTTGGCCAGTTCAGGCCAGCTGTCCTGGTCATGCTCCTTCCTGCCTTCTTGTGCACCTCTTTGCTGGCAGAACCTGGGAAAATGTCAAGTCCTTGACTTAGGATAAGTTCTTGACTACTGAGCAATTATAACTTGAGTGTGTTATTAACATTATTCTCATGCTAAATCCAAAATCCACAGAACTTACAAACTACTAGGAAGAAAATTAACTCTATCTCAGCTGAAACCAGGATACTGCATTAGTTCAGATTTCTGCTTTGCTTTTCCTCTGACTGCTTGTTCTGCAAGTGCATTAAGTTTGCAGAAAACATGTGGCTTCTTAGATAGTCTTTTTTTATGATCCATGTAGAGGCCAAATGTGGTAGGTGTTATTCCTAACAACGCTAACTTAGAGCTATTCATTAGTGTGCAGTGCATGCCAGTGAGCAGATGGACTTACCTGTTGCTTTTTGGGGTTTTCTGTTTGCTGTGGTGGGACTGCCCTCTGTGCTGGCCTTCCTTGGGTGCAGCAGTCAACACGAGTGTTGCTGATAACCTTGTGTGCATGTTGTCTCCCCTTTTGCTGATATGCAGTGGAGCGACTGCTCGCTGTCTGGGGAGGTAAATGGTAGCCATCCTCATGGCAGTGTATTCCAGTCCCTGCTTGGGGAGCCCCTGGCTAGGCCACTGTTAAAACCTGTTGGCTGCATGTAGAGGAGCCCGGGTAACACAGACATTAGCGCAGGGGAGCTGGGGTGGGGGAGATGTTATTGAATCCAAGACAATGTGAAAATGCAGATTTGGCAGAAGGCTCATTACAGCAAGAGGGAGAGTGCAGAGTGAGCATCATGCTTCTGCTGGAGGGCTCAGCAGCTGGAGCCCATGTGGGAGCATTTTACTGCCGGGGAGTGGTCCTTTGTTCCCTCATGGAGCCGTGGGTATGAGGAAAAGGTGTCCCAAGGGTTCACTAACGTTGTGGCCCACTCTCCCTCTGCAGTGGGGAGTCCTTTGGCAGCCCTCTCCTCCCCTGCCTCTCTGCGACGTGGCTGCTGTGGGCAGGGTGCTGCAGCTGCTTGTTTGAAATGATAATATTTTACGCTGTTACTGTGGAATACTGCAGTATTTTTTGTAATTGTGGGCTGCAGGCCAGTAATGTACAATAACATTTTGCTCTTCCTGTGCTGTTGCTACTGTAGGCATTCATTCCAATTTTAGCTGCATTTGCAGTACATGGTTGGTTTTTTGGCTTGTATTTTTTTTTGTTTCTAGACGCTGCTTGTTATCTATTGTGGATATTTTTGGAGTATTCATTTCTACCCGCGTCTGTCCATACAAATCTATCTGAGAAAGTACTTCAGAGAATAGCAGTCTCTGTTGAAGCAATTGTTGTGGCTTTCACAGAATTACATTTTTTTGAAAGTATGAGGCAAGAATAGGATGAAGATTGCTTTTTAAGTTTAAAAACAGTTACCGTTTTTAAAAATATTTGAGGCAGGCAGAAAGCAAAGCCTTTCTTTGACTGGTGGTGGGCATATTTAGCACTGAAGTCTCCATCTGCACCAAGCTGTAGGTGACTGAAACCTCTGAGATGGCAGAATCTGGGAGGCAGATGTAATGATTCTCTGCAGTTTTGGTTTTAACTGTTAATTAAAAAAAAAAAATCAGAAGAAAGCAATCATAACTTGGAAGAGGGTCAGTAGTGTTCATGCCAATGATTGTTTATTAATGTGGTCATGGTTTGGAGATGAAACTTTTGTGAAAGGGAAATTCAAGTCCTGGATATTAGAGCTCATAACTAGTCAGCCTGCACAGAGTTTGTTTCTTTCTGGAAGGCAGAGGCTGAGTCCAAAGGAAACGAAGAAGGTACAACACAAAGGAGACAATTAATTTGTTTTCGGGTAAATTTGGAATAAAATACAGTGTGCTATACAAAAAAGATTGCGCTTTTCTCACATGTAATTTTAGTATCCTGTTACTGTGCTGACTCACTAAATGACTTCAGTTTCGATCTACATTTGGTTTAAATTACTTCAGAGGCCTGCATTTGTATGCTGCTCTGTAAAGTAATTCTCATCTGTAATCCAGATTTTTTTCCTTTTGTTCAGCATTTCAACTGACTTCTCTCTTTTAATTTTCCAGGTCTCTATTTTACTAACATTTGAAATCAATCTCTCTGTACCTGCTTGGGCCCTGCAATTGGCAAAAGTCATTTTTCAGCAACAGATAGAACAAGGAATGAATCATTGCTTTCTGCCTTTCCATTAAATTACCTAAACCACTACTCATAAATATTGCTTTATGTATGGTACAGCAGCCTGATTATCTCACTGCATTGATGGAACAGTTCTGGAAGTGAATATAATTTTTCTTCTATTACATCTTTAATGAGCTTCAATTAAAAATAGTGTGTTGGCGTGCCAGAGTAGATGTGTTATTCTCAGAACTTTATTGAAGTAGTTTTGCCTGTTAGATTTGGTTGACATAGTGTTGTTTTGAAAAACATGGTGGACATGATGTGGTTCTAAAAACCTTAAGAATTAAATGACAGAAAACCGGAAAAATCTGCGTTGCTAGGTGAAAGTTGACAGGACAGTAAAATCTGACAACTGGAAAGATTCAGGTCTGTACTGAGTGGAAAAGCTTGCTTTTTGTCTGTCTTTGAGGGTGAATTTTTTAACGTATAGTTGAAAAAATAATCACAAAGCAGCAGGTTTCTGCAGAGCTCCAGTTAAGTCCCTGATCACTTGACACCTGTGGCAGCAAGTCTGAGTCACAGATAGCAAAAAGCTGTGAAGCCTAATACTCTCAGTATTCAAAAACACACCTACGTAGGAGTTTAATTTCAAGTACCTCTTTTAGCTCTGGGTTCCCCCTCCCAACCCAACAAATTTTAAAAGTCATTCTTAGAATTTTGCAGAGAAAAATTTTCCCAGCACTTGTGGATTTGTGAAGTATTGACATCACTTAGAGATCAGAAAATAGCTCTGTCAATTTTAGCTTGATGGCATTCCATTCTCTGCTCCAAAAACCTGATGAATTACAATGGATGAGTCAAAGTTTTCTTGAATTTTCTTCCCTCCCCCCCGCCTTGTGCAATTCCATTGCCATTTTTAGCATTGAGGGCAGCTCTCCAAAGAATGTCTGTGTGCTTGAACTGTGATTTCTTCAAAGTCCAGAACAAAATAGAGTTGTGTCAGATGACAAAAATCATTCTATGTTTCTATGCATTTTTGTAACATTACGTGAGCTTTATTGAAGAATCCACAGCAACAGGCAGGAGATGTCTGATAGAGAGGTGTTGCATCTTCAGCATGAAGATCTCACTATCATGCTGCTTCATTATGTTATGATGAGTTTTTTGCTCAATTATTTCTGTATTTTATCAGATGTTCTCAGGGAAGTTGCCTGACAAAACAAATTATCAGTGCTTTGGGAGACTTGGACCAGCTTGAAGCACTTGTTGAACCACAGCATCCTTCTGTCTTTGCCTTGGTTTGAAAAGCAAGGATAATGTATTTAATGTAATTCAGCAGGATGCTGAGAGTAGAAATACTAAGGACAAAGAATTGTGGGGGTACTACTGTTACCTAAGTGATGTGGTATGTTTAAGATAAACAGTGTTGTCAGCTGTTCTTGGCAAAATCCCTGGGGTTACGATGAGTGAAATTTTAACTCTGAACGGGTTCGGTTTTTTTTAACTTGCGGAAGTGGCCTGTATGTATCATGCATATTCTAATGTGTCAGAGTGAATGTGTGAAATATGAAACTGCTGAAAAGAAATGTGAGGAGGAAGACAGGTTAAAGTGGTTGTAAATGGAAGATCTGTGTATTTTACTTCTGCACTAGATAAGTATTTTACTTAAAATTGGCCAGAGAAAAAAAAGAAGAGACAAGAAAAAAATGCAAGTGTCCCCTTAAGAGCTGCTGTGTCAAATTTGAAGAATGATTTGAATTGAGTCATTAAAGTGTGAAATGGAGGGATTTTAGTTCTGCTTTAAATTATGCATCTCAAATTAACCTTAGCTGTGGAGTCTCTGCTGACGCCCCCGTAATGACACATTATTGGTACTAATGGCTTCTTTGTGACTTGAGATACAAACAGACATCCTAGACAGAAACATTTCGGCTTTGAACTAAATAAGACACACGGTGTGCATTTCTGCCTTGGGTTTCAGTTGCAAAGCCCTGCTCACCTGGTGCTCGTGAGCTCTTTTCGGTTTCCATGCACTGCTCCCCATCCTGGCAGGCGAGGGCAGCTGAATGAAAACCTGCTTCACAAGCTTTGAAGAGCAGGAGAGCAATAAATCTGGAGCAAATGTGAAGCCTGTCCAGACACTGAGCGCTGTAGGGAGCCAGAACAAAGACTGGGATGTGGGTAGTGGTCAGGGAGGGGGAACTTCCAGTAGATGATAATCTTGGGAGGAAAAGGCCCCAAGATTGTGAGGGAAATGGAGAAGAGATGCCAGGGCTTAAGTAGGAAGTTGCTAAATAAAGGAGGGGTGAGATTATACCGTAAAATAAGCAGTAGAGGTTAGTCAACCCTTTATGTGCCTTCTTATGTAAAAAGGGGCTGTATCTGTGCAGCTCTGTGCACTCTCTTTTGAAGCTCATTATCATAATTTGAAAAATTCCACCTCTACGCAGAATCACTCACGGGCTTTGCAGCTTTCTTTGTGCTGTTGGTGTCTCTCCTGGGACAAGGATGGTAGTTACTACTTCAGTGTAGCTACTGGGTGGGCAGAGTGAGCGTGGCTGTGAATGAGTGAGAATGGCATTACCTGGGGTGCTGGGTACAGAAGATGCATAGAATTTTACATGTTGATGAAAAAGGAGGAGGGGCTTGGCCTGGCAGGCCCAGAATTTAGACCCTGACATGTCTTTCCAAAGATATTCGCCAGCTCATTGTTTCATCCTAGTTTTCTCAGTGAAATGTTAGTATAAACGATTGCCTCCTCTTTCAAGCTGCAGTTCTGGGAATTTGCTTGTTGGCAATGGCAGGAGCGATGGAGAGGTGCTTCTGCCCTGTGGTTGGGTTGTGTGGTGTGTTACAAGGCTGTGTGACGTTATGTGACTTTCTCTATGGATCTGCTCTCAGCAGAGAGTGCTGTGGAGTAAGTAATCTTGTGGTATTCTAGATCCCAAGCAGGATAGTGTTTGACTATATAGAATCAAATGCTAAAAAAAGTATTCAGAAGCCTTCTTTGTATTTCTGCAAGGAACCACATTCCTCAATTGGGACCCAAGAATTAAAAAAAAAAAAGTAGGTGTGCAATACATCACATTTACTAATGCATTAGAGATACTTATATGAATAATTAAAACACCATTTAGAATTGCCACAGTAATAGAACAAAATGTGTTTTGTCATTTTTCTGTTTCTTTTTGTTGATTAATTTATTGATTTCTTCCATAAATTTAGAGTAGGTATCCTAAACATTACTGTAAATTAGCAAGACTGTGCTTTTTAATAAGCTGTTGAAAGCATTAATGGAATGAAAAGAAGTCAGAATTTGGTAATAAAGATCTGAAAAATAGAGACCTAGAACACATATCTAGTGTTTTGCATCAAATAGGTTTGTAAAATATTAGAGCCTTTGTTTGTCCTACCTGTTAATTAAAAAAAATGTATTTTGTATTAATTATGAATAGCCTAACAGCACATCAGAAAAAAGGGAAAAATTAGGCAACAAGCTACCTTGGACTTTCCATTGTATTTTTAGTTAACTTTAGACTGGTTGGAATCAGTGGGAACATGTGGGGGATGGAGGACAGAACTGCACTGTTAAAGAGACCACAGTCCTTCTGAAACCATGTGTGAATAAAGTAGTAAACTTCTGAAACTGAGGTCTGGAAAACAGACAGGTGTTATCCAAGATACCAAGAATTAGGAATTGTATTAAATTTCATGTACACAGGCACACAAAATATGTGTGTATTTCTTAGCTCAGATTTCTTCTGGTTTATATCTTTTTCCTTATTATTTACCTTTAGTTTATTAATCTGTTTTGTCATATTTTTCCTACCTCCATAAAAGCCTGCTTTATGAATATGTTAGAATATACACTTAACAAGAATCCTTAACAGTTTTTAAATCAGTACTGTTCTGATCCTTTTTCAGGGTGGCGTTTCTCTGTTTTCCAGCTACAATGGACAGTTTGTTGTAACACTTGGATCAGCATCATATGTTTTGTTTGGGACTGTTGTTCTAGCCATGCTTGGAATATGTGTTTTCATATGCGTTTTTGGGGGCAGTTTTGGATGCCATCAGAGGCTTGTGTTTCTGCCTCCCATCCACTGGTGATGTCCAGACTTCACTGAGGAGAAGGAAGTGATCTGGTAATAGTCGCAATCTGGGTTTTAGCTCTGGTTTGAGGGAATGGTTACCACTCCAGGCTTAATTTGAGCTGCCTTGCTCTGTTGTCCTAATACAAAGTAAGTAATAGAAACTGTCTGTTGTACAAGGGGATATAGAATATCTCAATATGGGTAGTGCTGCATGAAATCATTCCACTTACTATTATTGGCTGTCACACTGACAGTGACTAGAAATGGAGGATATTAGAGGGGGAAAAGGCATATTATTTCATTTAGTTTATTTTGTGCATACTTGACAGCCCTCTGGGTATAGTCAGTTACACGATTTCTTGGGATAGCCAGATTTCTCTTATTTGTGTGTGTCTCTTTCAGCTATAGGAGAAAGAAAATACTTAAAAGGATCAGAAAATGTGTCTATAAAGCCAGGAACAATTGTCTGCAACCTCAAGAAGATGTCTGAGAGGATGTAACTGCTCTTTACTCACCTTCCAAAAGCAGCTCAGTTCCGGAATAACAGTGCTCTTTTGGGCTATATTTCAAGATGGTATGATTATTCTCAGACAGGAATTATAAGGATTGATAGCAAACCCAACACATTCTTTCCTTCCAGGACAGATTTGCTGATTGCCACCAGAGCAGTAATAATGCACTGGTCAGCATAAACACCAGAAACAATAATCATGGATTTTTGTCTCCATCCTAACATGTGTTTAAGGTTGCACAATTTGTTGTGATGGGTTTGCACCCACAGGTCACGAAGAAGAATTGTTTGATCTATTAATCTTCCCTTCTCTTTTGCTTTTATGCTTCCTTGAGTTGGGGCTGGGCTGTTTGGTGTCTCTCCAGGGATAGAGCAAGGCAGAGAGAGCACGCCTAGCCAAAAAGATAAGGGAAAGGTCATTTTGAGATACCAGTGGTTTACAAGGTGTGGGTTTTCTCTGTGTATCCTACTTAGGAAGTAGTAAAGACGAAGATTTTCCATGGGTGTGTATCAGGAGCCCTTCTGCGTTGGGGTTTTGGTGGAGCTGAGTTCAGAGTTGCTTTTCCTCAGTGGAGGGCCCTGTGCTTTTGCTGTGTTTTGGCAGCTTGACATGGCAGTGGCTAGGTAACCTGTGTGTATGAGTTTCGGGTTTTATTTTTGGTTTTTTATGTGTCATCCTCAATTTACTGAAGCTCTGTGACTTTTTAACCTGCTGTCTGTAGGCCGTTGTTTTACAAGCTCATTAAGGTGGCGAGGATAGTGATGGCAGCGATCCTGCCCCCCTCATGGGTGCTCATTAGATGGCTTCCTTGTGCTGACATAAGCGTTGTGTAGTCATGCTCTGAGCTGGGTCTGGGAAAGGATCCAAGTTAAAAATAATCCAAAAAAAAAAAAAGGTAAGTTTTCAGCAGGATCTGTTCCTGGATCTAGCTTGCCATCATTCTCACGCTGGCCTGGAAAGTGTGAGGGTTTGTACTGGCACAGAGGGAGGTGAGGAAGAGCAGCTGGGGCAAGGTAGTGAGGGGTGTACTGCTGGCAGCAGGGATGCTGCCTGCTTGTGTGATGTCAGCCTGAGGAAATGGGGCTTTTGTGAGTATGCTGCCTGTCTTTCCTTAAGTGCATCGGCCCAGTAACTTCCAAGGCTGTGAGGCCGTTTTGGCCAAATTTGCCTGAAAAGCAGTGTTGAAGAGGTGAAAGTCCCCAGAGCTCAGCAATTTGTGGTGTCTGGTAGGCAGACCCAAATCAACTCTCCCCAGTGATCAAAAGTTGTCATCTGGGGCTCAGCTGCTGTCCTTGTCAGGCCTGCTCTTGTGGCACAGTCACACTGTCCTGGTTTGGGTTGAATTGTGCCCATTTTGCCTTAGGGCCAAGTGTTGAATAGGTGACGAGAGATGAGAAGAAAGTGCTCTCTGGGAGTGGCTGTTCATTTCAAGGGGCAGGGATGGTTCATCTCCTGAAACCTGACTGCCCAGGGAGCTGCATTTTCAGTTGTGGGATGGTTTTTAAATTTGTTTTCTGTGTCAGTTTTTGTGGGGTTTTTTGTTGTTTTTTTTTTTTAAATTCTGCTTAGGTATCAAAATTTCTGGAAGCTGGGATAATTGGGAGGCAAGATTCCCTTCAGTTTTTTTGGTGTGGCCAACTGTTTAACCCGGAGGTCAAACAAGTCTTTCTAGTTGCACCTCTACACAGCTTCCCTTGACTGTGTGGCAGCATCTTTGTGCCCTGCTTGGTCCAGGTTCTGTCCCTGTAAGGCTGTGCTCCGCTTTGGTGGGTGTGCCTGGGTTTCACCTGCCCAGCCTGCCCTGCTGCACAGGCAGCCTTGCTCTGCACCACTGCTGAGGAGCTAAGATGAAGACACACATTGTGGTTTCCTGCTGTTTTGCTTTGTAACCAGTCCACTGGTAAATATAGCTTGTGTGTGGTTATAAATTCATTCTCTCATTAGGGGTGGTTGTTGTGCAATAATTATGTAGAAATTACAACCAAGAATTGTTGTGGATTTTTTGTTTTGCTTTGTTTATTTATTTATTTTTGTGCTTGATATGCCCTGCAGTGACAAGGGCAGGCTTTGGTTTCTGCTCTAACAAAGACAAGGCCACAAGCAGGTGTCAGCCTTTGGCATGGACACAGGCACCATCTAGCAGGCTGCTGACTTTTGTGTGGCTCTCTGTGTGGTGAGAACTCTGCTGCAAGGGAAATCGGGACCTGTGCTATTTGGACACTTTTATTTTTTTCTTACTTTACTCTGTGCGTGGACAGGCTGTTCTTCCCTGCAGGTTTGGTGCTCTAATGTGTTTATTCTGAAATGAAATGGTTCTGAAATAAACCCATCCTGTCTTTTTGGAGGTGTTTGTCGTACATGTTCTGAAGCCCTTGTATCTCTGGCGGCTTCCAGCTCTGCTCTCTGGGCAGTCCCCTGGGTCCTGCTGCTGGGCTGAAGCCGTAGGGCTTAGGGTTTCTGCCCTCTGCAGAAGTGCTCAGGTTCTGCTCCCCAGAGGTCTTCTCTTCAAATGTGGGCCCCCTCCCGTGATCCCTCCTTCTGTTCAGATATGGAATTAAAATAAGTGTGGGGGTTTTGTTGATATTTTCCCTCCTGTTTCTTTATTTAAAATTCCAATCAAGCAGTTCCAGAACAGTGCTCGTCCCTGCTGCGTTCTCATTTTCCCCTCATCCCTCCTTTAATTTTACATTATTCCCTGCACTGTGTTTGCAGGCCATATGTGTCCTTTGAACTCTGAAGAAGCTGTGCCAAAAGGAAGCCTTCTTCTCCTCCCCTCCTCCCATCGCGGAGCCGCTCTTAGATAATTGCAATTAGTAGACAATGCGGAGCGAACCCAAATGTGAAGTTCATGGGTGAGTGTCTGCAAATTTCCTGAGAGCCTCAGAAACGCTTGCACTTGGTCTCTGCTTTTGCCCTTTAACCCTGCAGCAGCTCCCTGAGTCTGAAACAGCTCTGGGAGGTATTCGTAACCCGCATTTTCCTGCCGGCGTTGCTGGCGAGGCACAGCCGCTGCCGAAGGCCTGGCAGGGTGCCGTGGCTCCGGCAGGGATCCTGCGCGGAGGGAGGTGGGGCCGCCTGTCCTTGTTCACGGCACGGGGCAATAGTGGGACCGGCCTGCTGTAGGACCGGCTCCTCAGCCTCAGTGCTCCCGGGGGAAGGTGGGCGGATTTCGTGCCGCCAGCTGACAGGAGTGGGAAAAGTAAAAATCACCCTGTTAAACAAGAAGTGGGAGAATTCCTTCCTGTCGTCCCTGAGGCGCGGAGCAGAGGGACGTGCTGCCGGGCCAGCTGCTGGTCAGAGGGCTCAGCATCACCTGCTGGCTCGGCCAGAGGGATCGCTGTCGGCTTGGGCTTTACTGTTCAAACGGGATGTTCTCCGTGGAGCAGGGTGACAAGTGCCATTTGTGTCCCTTCCCCCTTTAGCCTCCGAGAAGTGTCTTCCGTGTTAAACCAGGTTTCTGACCTCATTTCTCAAAGGAGTTTTAAATGGGGAGAAATAGGAGTATTAATTAGTTCCCCGTTAAGTACTTGTAGTCAAGTATGATAATTTTCTTGAAAGGATAATGTATTAGATGAATAAAAATACTCTCCATTAAAAAATGAATACAAAGTCATTTTAAACCACAAAGATTATTGTACATTTCTGAAAAATTAATGTGATTAAAGCAAAATATATTTAATAAATTAAAAAGACCCTGTAAGGCTGTTTAACTTGTTGGTCTCATATTAATTATTTTCAAATCTCGTGCTAGACAACTTTCACCTTACCTGCAGGGATGGGAAGTGATTTCTTCCCTCACTTCATTTTTTTGGCTTGTAATTATTAGATCTGGATTGTGGGTGTGGTGATTTTTCCTTGTTTTGTGTGGTTTTTTTTTTTTTTTTTTTTACTGTTGTGTGGGTTTTTGCTTTTCTGGTGTCTTTCTCAGAGATTGGCCACAGTGAAAAACCAGACCCTAGACAGTGATCAGAAATTATATGGAGATTTCTTTGATGGATTTAGTTAATGTGACCTACTCATGTGCTGCTGTCTGGATTTGGAGCTGAGAAAACTCCAAATAGCTGAATATTTTCAAGGCTGTTTCCTCCTGTTTGGTTTATCTGTGATGTGGTATAGGTTATGTCTGCTGGGATCACATGGACTTCCTTCAGTTACTTTGTGTGACTTCACACAAGTTATATTAATTTTTTCTACCCATAGTTTGTCCCTTAGATTGTTTTTGGTTTAGGAGCTTCCTTAACTCTCTACTTAGCTTTTACACATTCAGCTGCCTAATGAGAATTGCTCTGTATGTTGTGGAAGACAATAAAGTAAATGGCTGGAGCTGGAGACATAACCCAGATCTATGGGTTTGCCTGGTCATTTGTGAAGTTTATTTATTGACTTGGGGAGGGCACAAAAAGCTCAGTGTAAAACTGGGTTTAAACAGTACCCTGTTTAAAAAGCGGGGTCTTGTGGCATTAGGAATGAAGACAGTTCCTCACCAGTCCCATCAAAAATGTTGCAAGTATTTTATCCCCTCTTGCTTGGCATGTCCTCTTGCTGGGGGTATCTACAGGGCAGGTGTTTGGTAAACTCCCCAAACTCTTTTTCCCTGTAACAGGTCTGTGGAACAGATTCAGAGTAGTCAGTTCTCAAGGTTTCCTAGATTACAATTTGTTATGGTTTAGGTACCTGAAATCCATGTGACCTTTTGAAAATATTCTTCCAACAGAATAAAAAATAGAAGAGAATTTGGGTACCATACAATGTTCTCTGAAACATTGCCTTCTGAACTTCTAGCCTATTTGATGATGTGACTGCCTTTTTTTTTTTTTTTTTTTTTTTTAATTTAAGGCACATCTTTAAGTATTCTCTATCTTTAAGAAGACAGCCTTTGCATCTGATTCTCCACGCTTGTATTTTACTTTCAGCTTTGCCTTCTTGTCCTGTTGCACCCTTGACAAGCTTATGCAACTGAAGTGATGATAGCTTTGATTTCTGTTATATCTAAAGGTGCTTCTCTCAGGAGAACCCTTACACATGTGAACAAGAGAGAGATTTAACTTGTCTTTGGGATGCTAGCAGAGCCTTCAGTGGTTGGATGATTGACTCTTGAAAGCCTTGAGACATTTCTTCTTTTGTTTGAGATGGTGGTGGTGGCTGGGACTCCTTGGTGGTGTATGAAAATAGCTCTGGAATTCAAGGAGTATATTGTCTGTGTTAAATGGTGCTCACATACATGTATGGGAGTTGTTACTCTGTTGTTACTCTACCAAGTGTCTCCCAAGATGAATGGTCTGTACTGCCATAATGTTTAGAAGTATGATTATTACTCTTTTCTGGTCTTAAATTATAGCAAATCTATCCCCTGAAGATTACCTTGAAAATCCTCTTAGTACAGGTGATATCATTTTCAAAGCCACCTCCTCAGGTTACAACTAAACTAAGCACCCAACTGGCTGCCGTTGTGGGCTCTGTCATGACACCTGCAGGTGTGGCCATGTGCATGTCCCTGTGCACAATCCGTTTTTCGTGGCTCCCACTGTGCTGGTTGGCTTCCCTTGTTGTTTGTGTGTATTTTCCTCACCACTCACAGAGGACACAGTCAGACTTTTTAATATTATGACACTGCAGCTATAAATCTGTCAAAATTGCAAGGGCATAACAAAGAGTAGATCTGACCGATGGCACTGTTGTCTTTTTCTTTGCATTTCCCTGGAATTCTAGCTGACAGCGGCCCTTAATAGAAATTCGTTATTTGCAAGGAGCTCTGTTTAAGCTAGCAAATTATTGTGCCAATGTGTGACACTAACCATACTGCAGAATAAAGAGCAGTGAAGCATTTATGATGCTAAAATAATTTCAGGTCATGTCTTTTTTTTTTTCCCCTCTTCTTTTTTTTTTTTTTGTCCTTTGTGTAGTTTTGCTTTTATTACTAGTGCTGAAATGGTTCTTGCAGCGCAAGTGAGAAAACCAGACTGAACCTCCTGTTTTTTTGTTGGGCTCCCAGCTGGAAATCCCTCCCTCGATTTTCCATTGATAAAAGTGTCACAAAGGGAATCCAGAGCAGAGGAATAGGCGGAAATAGAACAATGCAAAGTCTTGGACTTGAATCACAAAGAAAGTTAACTAATGTAGATATGGTACTGGACGAGCTGCTGCTCCTTTCATGACCAGGTTCATTTACCTGTGGTCTTAGCATTTGTGGCTGCCCTCAAAGCCATGTAACAAATCAGCTATTTATTCTCTCTTTGCTGTGGAGGCTCTTTAAAAGGACATTGCACACCATTTTTTTCTCCCCCTTCCTATGGACTGCTTTATTTGACCTTCAAGAATTGAGTCTCAACAGGGGCTAGAAAACTCGCATACAAGAATGCTTTTATTGTTAATCTATAAAATATGTCTTTCACTAATAAAATAAAGATGTGACATATATAGAGCTCTGATAAGGAACATGGCAGTGGAAAAGGCCCAGGTCTCCTGCTGTTCAAATTAAGGGCAGCTGATTTCAGTGAGAGAAGAACCAGGCTTGTTAAATGTGCATTTTAACACGTGCACTCAGGTGTTCCCATGATGCTCAAAAAACTTCCCCAGGAATATTTTGCAAGAATTGAGAAGTAACACCACAGAGAACTTTGTTCATTTAAGTCACTGAAGGTAATCGGTGCTCCTTCAGAGTTTTTTGAGAGGGAAGATTATTTGACTTTAGTTTCATTAATTAGGTGGTTTAGTTTATACTTTTCCTACACTTTCTTAGCATTGTATCACTAAAACAATGGCTTCTGTATTGCTGCTGTGTTTGGCCTTTGTGTCAGGGTCAAAGAGCTGACATCATGACGTTTGCCACAGTGTCTCTGTGGTCACCTCCCTGTCATGTACTGTAGGTGAGGGTCTGTAAGCAATGGTGTGATGAAGGGGCTTGGAAGCCCCTGTGGAAGACGACTGGTGGACATGTCTTCCACATCTTGTGCTGGGGGCAGCAGGGAGTGTGCTGGTCTGTGACACAGCAGCTCAGTCCTGAGTGAGGCTTTGCTGCAGTGGGAGCAGCAGGTGCTCAGCACCCCACACCAGTGCTCAGCACACGGCTTGTTGCAGACCTGAATCTCTTGAGCTTTGCTGAGAAGCACTGTGGTTGTCCTGTGGCATACCTTCCCATGTGAAAGACTAAGCCCTTCTCTTGTCTTTCTCTCCTGTTCTCCTCCCCTCCTTTGCCCCCCTCTTCAGCCTCTCCTGTCTTTCTTAAACCTGCCAAAATGAGAGACCCACATACTGAAGTCTGTTTCCTTGTTCTGATGGTTTATTGTGATGGGGTAACAAGAACCTGCACAGCTATTGAAGTGTGGAATGATAATACAGCAGGAATTGGCTATGTAATGAGCAAATAAGTGGGATATGCTTGGCCTGTCCATATGTTATTCAAGGGTAAAAAGCAAAATATGCAGAATAGTGACTGAACGAGAAGGAAGACTGGAAATAGTGTTTGGATTTATTGGACATTTCAAATCTCTTCCTCTGACCCTGTAAATCAAAGCAGTTGTATTTTGTGCTGGGTTTGGTTTTTTTAATTTAATTATTATTGTGCCACCCTTCCTTAAAGCCAAAAAATGATTTGCAGCAGGCAAAACCACTTTTAAGTTGAAAACCAAGTTAGAATAAATCATGGTGTGCTACCTTAATAATGCTACTAAAAATTGCTTTCCACTGAAGCATACTGAAACTTAGGAGTAGTAACTGCTTTAAGTGATACAATTTGTCTAGCATTTTGACAATGCAGTTTTTTCTTCTTGTCAGTGTAAGAGTCAGTAAAGTTGGGTTTCTTACTGCCCTCACTCTGCCCAACATGCTATTTCCATGCAGAGATGGACTCTTGATGCCTGTGCCTTTTCATCATAATGAGAATACATGAGAGATATGTACTCTATGTATGAGTAAATACAGCAACCCAGGCCACTTATTTTCATCACTATTTTTGCATAATATGCATGCAAATACCATATACAGCAGAGGAAGATGTTAAGAGCCAATTCTTACTTGATCCTAAATGGGATACTAGTTGGTGAATGATTGCAAAGAAAGCTACCCCACACTTAAGAGACTCACTTTTGGAAAAGGCATGTTATCTGTAATAGTGGGTAGAGCATCCACTGAATCACAGTGGTTTTGTTTAAGAAAGGGCTGCCAAACATTGAAGGCAGGGAAAGCAGTATTGTTTTTTCATGCTCTTGGTGCCAAAGAAGCAAAATAAGGTAACAGAAGAAAGAGGTAACATTCTGAAGGCTTTTTTTTTTTTTTTTTTTTTTTTTTTTTCCTGTTACAAATGAAAAATGAGATGTTTATAAGAAATGAGGGCAATTTAGTTGAGTGTTCTGCTTTGGACAATTGTAACACTAATAGGATGGAAGCAGTATAAGCAGTTGCTACAATTATAGCTGCAGTTACTAAGAGAAATCCATGTTCTGTTATTTGAATGAAGCATTCACTGTGTGGCTGAAAAGCAGCAGTATCTTAAAGAGACAGGGAAGGAAAATTATCCTCTTTTTTGTTTTGCTTTGTTTGTTTTATTATCTACATGCTTTTTTTGAGAAAGTTTGTGCATGTGATTTGTCTGAGAGTTCAGATCCAGTCTTTCCTTTGCACCCAAAGCAGTTTAAACAGTTTGAGAAGAGAGCAAATGTGCATTTAAAAAGTACATATGTATGCATATAAAAATGAAAGTATCTGCAAGACAGCAAAATGGAACGATTGAGTTTGTATTCCCTGTAGCCCACTAAAACTTATGGGTCATGCACAAATTATTCAAAGGGTAATCTGCCTTCCATTTTCATCAGGTTTCTTAGTGTTGTGAGCCATTATTTGTTTCCTTTCAGTGATGTGTCAACAAACATTACTTTTCTTCGTGGATGCAGCTGAATTTTATTCATTAGAGAGATTACAACACATGAACAGTTGCGCCTTTGGAGTACTGGCCTTTAAGCAGTTTATAAGGAGTATGTTTATGCTTTGGATGGAGATCACTTGGTGATTAGTCAAATTAGGGTGTTAGCCAAATTAGGGCTGAAGTAATGGAAATCTTAACTTTTCGCCCACTTCATGTATCTTTGACAATTTAGTGTGTATGGTGGGCAGTTTCCAAATACAAACAGATGGTGTGCTCATAAACACCAGGACACAGAAAGGTGTTATTAATACTGGGTTTGTCTCTTTATAAATGAAGGATGCAGATCTATGGCTGGTACAAATTAGCATATTCTTGTCAAGTAAAGTTATGCCAACAAAGATGGAATGAGAATCTGTCTTCCTGGCCACTATTTTTAAACACAATGCTGGAAACTGCTCATGTAGTTGTTTTTATATGTGTGTTTCTCTATTCCCTTACACTGTCTGTGTGGCAGAAGGTGTTCTTTAGCCATCCTTTTTTAATTTTTTTTACAGTTTAATTTTTTTTACAGACCAAACACAGTTTTTTAGCAGGTCTCAGGCTCTTTTTGTTCTTTAAATGCCTCTTATTCCTGTTTTTCCCATTTTCCAGTTTTAAATATGAAAGTAACTTCTTGCATCCTTGTGCTGCCAGATGTAGCAACAGGACAGGATATCTTTACTCCTCTCCTTTCCTGCTTTTCCCATCCCAGTGGATTCATACATCCTGAGGAATTGCTTGAACTGAAGCTCAAATTATGTCCTGCAAAAAGCCCAACAAAATAGTGTTAGTCACACCTGTATAGTGCAGAGTGATTGACAAAGTTAGTGCAGGTTGTGCTGGGGTTTGCTGTGTGACTACATGGACGCTTTGCAAATCCTGCTTTGCTGGCTTGCAGCTGGCTCTGGACTTCCCATTGGATAACGCTGAACCGAATTGGATAAGCCCTTCCCATTCAAAATGTCACATTTGTGTTCTTAATTTCCAGTGAGGATGTAACATGATAGCAAAATTGTTCTGTAAAGGGTCATACGTTGTTTTACTGTCAGTTTGTGAAGCTCAGACAGAAGGAAATGATCAAAAACACTCGATGCTCGTTATTTATTAATTGAGTTCTGGCAGAGCCTTGCTACATTCTGGCTTTTTGTTTGTTTCTTTGTTTACAAACAAAAAAAGACAAGCACAGTTCACAAAATAAACGAAAAGGGAAATTTGTTAACAAAGATTTCTGACAAGAAAGAAATGGGATTTGGGGGCATTTGAGTGGAGGTGCCTTGGAATACAGGGAGAGCAGCTTGGCATTGTCACCCTTTCTGAGTGCTGCTCCTGAAAGAGAAGGATGCTTTAGAGAACAGCAGACCATGAATCTTCTATGCTGGCATGCTGGGTTACCAGAAAATATTTACCCTGGTAAGTATTCTGTGGTGGGGATATTTTAAGTGCTTGCACTTTGCTGCTTGCATGGATTTACTTTAAAAAAAAAAAAAGTCAAACTAAGAAGAAGGTCAAACTGTTTCTTCACTTTTCTGGATCTCTGCCTTGTTTCTGTACATATTCAGGTAAAGAATAGTACATCAAAGTAATTGTGTCTTTCTTTATTAACTGTGGTTTCTTGACTTTAAAAGTTCCAAAGCTACTTAGAGCTCAGTCTTTTTTTCTGCAGTGAAGCCTATGGAGGCAGACCCTTCCATAGATGCTATGGCCCATGTGGAGCTGTGTCAAAGCCTGGGGTGTGAAGTTTACATTAATGAAAAGTCTGAAAATTCAGCTGCTGGCCTCCCCCACCTGAGAGTAAAAATTAACCAAATATAGATGATTTTTCCACAGGGATTGCTAAGAAAACATCTCTGATCAGCATAATCCTTCTGCCAAACTTTCAGACTTTCTCCAGAGCCTGAAGCCATTTTTATATCTCAGTAAATTAGCAACAACAGCAGCAGCAGCAGCAGTAAATTTAACAGTCAGTGATACATACTTATTTGCCTCCTCTCTCCAAAATGGCTGATTTTTTTCCTGAAACTTTCCCTCAAAAGATTGGTCTGAGGCAGATATCAGAGGACTTTAAATAAAATATTTTAAAATATATTTTATGTTTATATTAAGCCTTTTTTATTAAAATATTAATTCACTTACTTGCCAGAGTTGTAAAAGGCTAAAACCAAGGCTCTTGAGGAAGAGGGTTGAATAGTCTTCAGTGTCATGGTTGCTGTGAGAATTGCTCTGGGCTGCTGGTCTAAAGGTGTTGTGTTCACCTGCAATTCCATATGCCCTGTCCTTGAGATACCCAATTCTCTGTCTTTCACTTTCCTCTACTGCTGTTCGATGAAGTGGTAGAAAAAAATGGTGCAGGAGATCATTCTTTCCAGGTCACTTAGATCTGCATTGTTTCAGCTCTCCTTTTCTTGTCTGCTTGAATTCACAAATGTTTCTTTCCTCCCTTTGGATTAGAGGTGGAACTTTAAAAAGGCAAAATACACAGTGAGACCTACTGGACTTCTGCTCTGGCCCTGTCCTCATCAGTTGAGCCCCAGGGGTTCTGCAACTTACCCAGTAAACAAGAAACCAGTGTCAGCTGCTAAAACTCCTGCTGCTTTTCTCTGCTTTTACACCATCAGTGCTTTTTGGACAGTAGTGGTACCCAGCAGGGGTCTGTTGCAGTTCCTCTTGCCTGGTTAAGTGGCTGTGGTGGCTTTTCTCGAACCGTGTCAAAACCAGGACCTGGGAGGTGCTGCAAGTCTGCACAACTGCCTTGTTGAATTTGGCAGGATAACCAGGCAGGATACAGAAAATGTTTGCTCTTCTAGGCCTCCTGAAGAGAACAGGCAGGTCTGGGAATGGTCAGGGACAGGTCTACTGAAAGTTGGTCAGGGCAGGGCTACTGAAAGCACTTGCAGACATGCAAGATTCCAGCTCTCCCTGGCTGTGAGCTGGCTCCCTGAAGCACTGCTAAAAATCCCCCTCACTGTTCCTCTGTGCTCCAATCAATCCCAGTTGAAGCTGGGAGTAATATTTGCATACCTCACTGGTTGTTCAGGCTAAATTAATATTTGTATAGCACACTGTGTTCCCCATAGTGAAAGGACGACATGAGCACTGCTGTTTCTAGGCAGCTACATCCCGTGCTTGAATGTTGTAAATGTACTTAGCCAGGACGGACAAGACTCATTGCATTTGTTTAGAAAAACCCTGTCAGTGCCTTGCTGTATGTGTGAGTGCATTTTTTTACACAGGTGATGTGTTTACTGTAAAGCTGAAGCTCTCCTCTGTTGGAATAGCCCTTTTTCAAAGGTTGGGGGTTGTGTTCATTTTGCTGTTTTTTATTCTGCTTGCCACTGCATTGCATGCTGGGGGGGGGAGTATTATGTCGTTTTTTTCAGGGTCTTTCCCTGCTTATAGAAACCTTCCAGTGCATGCATAAATCCCCTAGCAATGCTTTTTCTTAAGCTGAGAACATAAATAGAGTAGATTATTGTCTGGTAAAGCTGATTGGTATTCCTTAAATCTCGATCTCATCCCTTACTTATTCACACATCATCTGCACAGAAGATATTTCTGCTGTCTTCTGAACTCTGTTTCACACAGCCCAGTGAGATGTTAAAAAATAATAATTTCATAAATCTTTGCTAAACCAAATGAAAACATTAAATGAAATCTGGGGAAAAAAAAGAAATCTTAAAAAATAATTAATTCACGCTAATAAATGTTCTGGTCATAGATTGTCAAAATTCTCCTGTAGTGTGTGATAGAGTGTGATTTCTCCAAAGGTCCTGCTTGCAGAGCATCTGCTGGAGATGACAGCATCAGGAAAAACAGAACAAGTTGTGGCACAGCCTGAAGAGCAAAGCAGCACCATCTCCTGCAGGGAAACCTGGGCTTGTAGCTCTCAGCACACAGGATTCTGCTGCTTGTGTCACGCTGCCATAAATCCTGAGCAGCTCTATTGAAATGGAGGGAATTACTCCAGATTTATGCCAGTTTCGGTGAAAAGAGGCTTTTTGCTGAATGGATTGGGGCAGCCACTTGCCAGGTGGAAGGGAGAAAAGTGACTCAGCTTTCGGCAGTTGTTGCTGATCACTGGCTTTTGCCAAGCACAGAGTCACAGATTTCCATGTTTTCTCCCCCTTCTTCTTCTCCCTGCCCCCTCTTTTTTTTTTTCTCTTCTTTTTTCTTTTCCCCCCCCTTTTTTTTTTTTTCCTGGGTGAGTGACTGCACAGCAAGTGCAGTAAAGAGGACTTAATTTTTGAGGCAAGAAGGGATTCAGTGACAGGATGAACCAGCCTGAGTCCTTGCAGTGAGCAAGGAGCTTGTGGACAGGCAGATCACTCTTGCTAGAAGCATTTGCAGTGTTGCAGGCTGGGGATGGTGTGGCTGGACAGTGCCCAGGAGGAAAGAGACCTGGGGGTACTGGTCAGCAGCCAGCTGAACATGAGCCAGCAGTGTGCCCTGTGGCTAAGAGGGCCAGTGGAATCCTGGCCTGTATCAGGAATGGTGTGGCCAGTAGGAGCAGGGAGGTCATTCTTCCCCTGTACTCAGCACTGGTGAGGCCACACCTTGTGTGCTGTGTCCAGTTCTGGGCCCTCAGTTTAGGAAGGACGTTGAGATACTTGAACGTGTCCAGAGGAGGGCAACCAAGTTGGTGAAGGGCTTGGAAAACAAGTCATATGAAGAATGTCTGAGGGAGCTGGGGTTGTTTAGCCTGGAGAAAAGGAGGCTCAGAGGTGACCTTATCACTCTCTATAACTTCCTGAAGGGCAGTTGTAGACAGCTGGGGGTTGGTCTCTTTCTCCAGGCAACAACTGACAGAATGAGAGGACACAGTCTTAAGCTGCGTCAGGGGAGAGGTAGGTTGGATATTAGGAAGAAGTTTTTCACTGAAAGAGTGATTAAATACTGGAATGGTTTGCCCAGGGAAGTGGTAGGGTCACCATCCCTGGATGTGTTCAAAAAGAGACTAGATGTGGCACTTGATACCATGATCTAGTTGAGGTGTTAGGCTGGGTTGGACTCGATGAACTTGAAGGTCTCTTCCAACCTTCAAATTCTGTGATTCTGTGATTTGGCCCCACATTTCAGAGTGTGCCATATTGGCTTCTGCTTCTCTCCCTTGGGAGACAAGCGTTGGTAAGAGGGAGTTGTCTGTGTGGCTAGCCTCGTATTTCTGTGTGTGTGGCAATAACCCACTAAGGACAGTGACAGCAGCTCCTCCCATGGGCACACACGGGAGCAAAGCCTGCAGCAGAGCAGAGGGAGCTTCAGCTGGGTGCTGTCTCATACTTTCCCCCCGTCTGCAGAGACCCTGCTCTGCCTCCCCAGCAAGCTCCCAAGCCCGCAGCAGTGACCATTGCCTGCACCCCCCAAAAAAATAGCAAAGTGAGGGGAAAAACCCCACCTACTTAGGTTCTAGGGCCATGTGCTAGTTGAGTAAATATTGGGGTTTATTTTGGACAACCCAATAAATGCACTCCAAGTTTAGATATAATGTTAAATATCTGCAATGAAAAATGGAATTTAAAAATTCTAAACGGAGAAGACAATAGCATACTGTAGATCTCTGAAAAACATGGGTTGTTGAACTGAGGCTCCCTGAATGTTTCAGCCCATCTGTCTTGATAGTTTCTGTGTCTTAATCACGGATTTCATGAAGTGTCTAATTTTCTTTTTTTAGCTTTCTGTCTTCCTCTTGTACAAAAGTTAAGACAGGGAAATCATCTGAGCTGGATTTACTTTTGCATTCGAGAGAAAAGCAGTCTATAAAAAGAAGTGAGTGGTGTGTGTGCTGGGAAACCAAGTTTGTCTGCTTTGGGTTTGGGGAGCAGCATTTCCCCCCCCTCAGTTCTGCTACTGTGGTGGTTATTGGGGCAGCTGGGGAGTGCAAGTATAGGTGCCTACCCTGTAAGTATCAGTGTTTTTAATTGTCTGGCTCTGGTCCATAGATGTCCAAACAGTGTGGACTGGCTCTACTGAAGTCACTGGCAAAATTCCTTCACTGTCCCTCCCACTGCTGCCACTGTTCCTGGCAGCTGTCGGGATGTACCGGCAAGTCCCTGAGCCCTCTTGCACCTCAGGAAGTCTACAACAGCTCTTCTGAACTGGAGAATTGCTTCCTATTCATAGCTGCGGGGTGAAAAACACAAACCAACCAACAGAAATGTCTCCCCAAAAATCAGAGCATTTTAATTGACCCCTCAGTGGGGTCATTTAAGGAGGGTTGTGCATCTCCAGATCCTTCCTGTGTGAATCCATCACATAGAGCCTACTCAGTTTCTAGCAAGAATGAAAATTTTTGCCCTTGCCCTGCACAGAGCACAGATAAGGCCACGTATATTTGCAGTGTGTACTATGCAGAAGATGCTGATTGACGCTAATTAGGAGAGGGAGGTGTGAAAGTGTAAAAAATAATTCCTTTCTGTCAAGTTTACTACTAGAAGTGAAGTACATGGTGTGACACTGAGTGCATGTGAGCATGCACGTGTGTCAGCATGTGAGTGTGTGTAGAGTGGAGGATGTGTACTCAATATTCAGAACAATAGTGGGAGTGAAGCACTGCAGGTTGGAACATCTGTAAAAGTCTGTAAATGTCTCTGATTACAAGCTTTTTCTTGGGAGCTCCTTGGTTAAACGTGCTTAAAAATGGTTTCTTTTCCATTGCTAGTTCAAAATGCTGTGCTAAAAAGCACACAGTGCCAGAGATTGTAACTTGTGTCTGTTCACCTGCCTCTGCCCAGCTTTGTGCTTCTACAGCGGCTGTTGTGAGAAACATCAGAAGGGACAATATTTTTGGTAAATTTTAGCAGAAGCAATACTTTGAAATTAAATGGATCTTTATTTAACAAGCTCCAGTGTTGCTCTGGTTAGTAATAGTTATGATTTCCTTCTCTGTGTGTGTACTAAAAATGAGAAGCAAAAAGTGAATTCTGCTGTGTTAATGGTTCAGGAAGTGTGTTGTTGAATGTGCCTGGCATCCTCTTACAAAATAAATGGACAATCATCTGTGTAACTTAAAAAGCATATTCTTTGGATCTTAACTGCGTTAGAATATCCGAGCTCAAGAACTATTGTGCCTGAATTTTCTTCAGTATCTGTTTTATGTGGGTGATACTGCCAGAGGGTTATCTATGGAGCTTTTAATAGCTGTCTGACTGTCCATCTGCTCTATGTGACTGTTTATATTTATCCTTTATACAAGAAAGTTCAAAACATGGGCACTCTGTCAGTCTAATTCATCTGTCACTGAAGTGTGTGGCACTGACTGAAGACCTCTTCCCCAGTGGTTGAGACCTTTCCATGTGGACCTGCACGACTGTGTTTGGTCTTCATTGATTATAGCTAAAGGACAAATCTCCTTTTTCTGTTACAGCTCTGAAATGATGTGTTACCCTAATTTTTGCTTGTATAGGTAAGCTGCTTTAAAGTGGGTCCCTTTTTATTATTGTTGCCCAGTGATTTGATGACAATGAGTTACCAATCTCTTCATTTCTCAGCAGAATTTTTCTCTGTTGACAAACTGACCATTTGCTGAGGGAGAGGGTGGGAGTGACACCTCAACTCTGCAAGGTACTCATAGTACATGCTACAGGTACTGTGAATTGTGGCTGCTTGTGCTGGGCCTGTGATTGAGATTCAGAGCTGTTACTTAGGCCTTCTGGTTAAGTATCATTTTCTGTTCATTACTGAAAGTAGATTTAATGTTTTGGACATTCAGTTAAGATACCCTCATCCTCCTAGAAGGAAAGCACCAAACCTGGCAACACCATTTTGCACTGGCCTTACCAACACTGGTGCTGTTGCTTTATCATCATAATATAGAAGAACTGGCTCAACACCATCCCTCCCTCTAGCCCCCAAAACTAAAGGAGAAAAAACTGCCCAACACCTACCCAAAAAACCCCTCACTCCTGGCTTGCTGATGCTGATCCTTCCCCTTACAGGCTGATACTTTGGGTGAGGTGTCACGTGTTGCTGAGAAGGGGCATGTGGCTTCAGCCAGGAGAGATTGCTGACTGTGGGAACATGGAGCTAAGGGTAGTGCTGGTGGATATTTTCCAGCCAGCTTTGGTATCAAGTTTACAGAGTGCATGTGGTACAGCACTTCACATACTATACTGTGTCACAAAGACGGGAGTTTAGAGGTTTCTCCAAATGCGTGCCAGAGGCCCCTCTTAGTTAACTGAGCTGCATGTGGTTTGTGTAGGCATGTCTGGGCTCCTTGGGAGAATGCTCCCTACACTGTCCCCGGCCATGGGCACACCTGGTCTGCCACAGTTTGGGTGATGTGCTTGGGGAAATGTTCCAATTAGCTGCAGAAGCACCAAAACCAGTTTACAGGTACACTAATACTGAGGTTTCCCCTTGAGAAGAAAGATGCTGTAGTTTGGTTAGGAAAACAACAAGGAGGTTGATTTCTGGGTTTTGGTTTTGTTTTATTTGTTAGTATAACAACTTACTTATGTTTGAAAGGGTTAAGCAGAGACAAGTTCATGGTTGAAGCTGCAGTGGTGGGCACAGAATGCATGGCATTTTTGGTGTCAAAGAAGTTGTTTGTAGTCGCATATGTTTAGATAAAAATATATTGAGTTTTCAGCAGTGTTTTTTTCCTGGCTGTAATTGTGATGCTACTAGTAATTAATGACAACTGGATTTCATGACTGTGTTTTCTTGCTGTAAGCCTCAAATCAGTGAAGTGAGCAAATATATGTGAACTGTGAAGGAAAAGGAAAGCGGGGGGGGGAAGGAAAGAGGAGAGCAGAGTACAAAACCACCATGTTTGAAATCATCCTCAGACTCTTTTTGTGCTTAAGGCCTGGTCAAGTAGTGTTCTTGGAAGAATTAATCAGAGCTTGGAGAGTTCAATGTATATTCAGTGTCTTATAGAATGAGACCTCTACTGATGGAAGAAATTTGGTCTTTGAGATTGTATCTATAAATGTATTTTCCTTCTTGGGGACCGTAACTGCTGAACTCAAAGCCACCAGTATTTTGGGTTAGACCCACTCACAGGGTTTGATCTTCATACACATAAAGGCCACTTTACACTCTTCAGGCAAGTAACAAGTTTTTGAACCAGGCGTAAATCATACAGTTCATTTTGCCTTCTTCCTCTTTTCATACTGATTAATATATTAGGCTGTCTAAACATAAAATACACAAGTAAAATGTGTGTGGGAAAACACTGTGTAGGTATCTAGCCTTCAATGATTGGGTAGCTATTTGTAAGCTTGAATTAATTAGTTGGGCTGACGTGCTACCGTTCAGCTTTGTGGGGGCTGGACAGTTTGTGGGCAAGCAGGAGGGAAATCCTTTGAGGGATGTGTCATTGTAGGACATTCTATACTGAAGTTTTTTTGGAGGGGGGGAGAAAAGTACTATTAGAATATCTGCTCATGATCCTCCATGACATGAACATAGTTTAAAACCGGAGTCTGTGTTTCGAATGGTTCTTCAGTTGTCATCATGTTTTTCAATTCTGTGTTATTGAAAAAAAAAATTAAATTATTATTATTAGTACACAATGCGTAGAGACAGTGCTTGAAATAGTTTATAATCAGCTAGACCAAGTCCTGGATGGTGCTTTCCTGTTAGTGTTTATAGAAGAAAACAGTGTTTGCACAGTTCAAATGCTTTTCATGTCAGCACTGATCACATTTGTTTGCAATCTATGAAAACAGAACATTAGATTTCACCTCAAACCTATTCTAAGAAAATTTTTTAATAATCATTGATTGTATTTCAGAAACATGGTAGTACTCAAAATGTTACCATAGCTATAGCCATGAAGTTATAACAGAACTACTATTATTTTTGGAATGTGTCTGAATCAGTAATTTTTCAAGTGGAAAGGTTGGCAGAATTTCATTGTGCTTGTCAAAGTTATTTGCTTCCTTCCAGTTCCTCCAGTCTAAGTTTTACTTGCCTGTTCTGTGAAAGCAGAACACAGAAATGCCCACGTAGGGAGCCTGCCTGCAGCATGTCAATAATGACCTGAAGCCTCTGAGGCTTCCCTGTGTCTGTCCTGACTGTGCTCCCCTCAGATGGAGAAGATGTGGTGCCTCCACTTCTCAGATTGCAGAGTCAAGTGCAGAGGTAGACTCATGGCCCAAAGGGCAGCATGGCAGACAGCTGAGGCTGGATCTCCCAAGTCCCACCCAAGGAGTCTTGGCATCGCATTGTCCTTCCTCTCTTCTGCTGTTTAAAGACCTATTTAATACTGAGCCATGGTTGTAAATGTGCTTTTCAATGCCATCCACTTGCATGAGTGGAACTCTGGGAAAGGATGCTGTGGAGCTGCCAACACAGCTTGTCTGTGAAGTTTTCTTTACTGAGGAATGTTAAAGTGGCATTAAAGTTTTCCTTTTGCTGGGGTGCTTTTTCTGCTGTGTGCATCAGTGATGGTTGGGTGGGTGTGCTCCTTTTTTCAGACTGAGATTTGGAGCTGTGCTTTTCATTCTTTCCTTGCACTTAAATAGTAAACCAATGTTTCATAACACCAGTGTTTTCAAATTCAGTGATAACTGGAGTGTCCTGATGATTATTTATTGGAAGTAGAAGTTTATCATTGTATTATCTTTGGACTAAATTGGAAAGATAGTGCTTCAAGTATTTTTTAACAGAAAAAAATTATCATAATTTCACATTCCACACCATACATAAATTGATGAAAGTCAAAAGACCATTTGCTTTGAGGCTGTGCATAATGATCTCATTTGTTATTATGTGGTCTGCACAGGCTACTCTCAAGATATGTAGGATTTCTTCCTTTCTAATATTTCTACATCAGGATGATAGAGATGAATACTCCATAGATATGTGGCCATCTGGTTCTCCCAGTTCCACTAAATTTACCAGAAGAAAAAGTAATGTATTATGCCTTTCTAAATATAGTTCTTTTTCTATGATTGAAAATTGAATCATTTATTCTGTGGAAAACTCTGATATTCTGTAGTTTCCTTTGTTCCAACTTGAATATTCTTAGGGAAAGTGAACCCTTGATTTCTTCATATAAGTTTTGTGGAATTTTTTGAAATTTTTCTTCTTTTGCTGTAATTTTCAGATCCAGATGTTGTCCAACTACACAAACCAAATGAAGGTATTAGTGACCTCTTTTGTTCCTCAGGTTATAGCAAAAATAAAGATCTTAAAATGCCTTTGAAGGAAAGAAAGGCAGTGTTAAAAAAAAAAAAAGCTAGTCTGCTGGGAAGAATAATATAAGAAAGACATTTGAAGCACTTCCATAATAAATCCTGAACTTAAAACTCTTTGTGATTGGAGTTTGGTCTTGAAATTGTATTTCTAGTTTGGAGCCTTCCACTGGCCCAATGACTTCTAAGAGGGTTTGGTGTGTGTTTTGGGTGAGTATGAGTGGTTTCTGTTGCTGAAGCAGTTGCAGGGGGCATGGTAGAGGCAGTTCAGAGCTCTCTGTGAAGCAGTACAGCCATGTCAGTGAGTGGATATGTATGCAACAATCTTGGTGCCACTAGGATAAAAAGTGATATTAATAACAATGAGAAGAAGAGGGACCAGCACTTGATGTGATGACGTTTCTGTTTGCCAGCCAAGTCAATGTGTCAGAAGGTCACCAAAGAGTATCTATGGCAACCAAGAGAGGAGGATGGCTCTGCTGGATCAGTATTGCTTGTTGGGTAGAACCCAAGGCAGTGAACTGGGATATGACCTGATTAGGACTAAGCTACTAACTGAAACTGATAGTATTTATCAGCCACAGTATTAAAACATCAGTGAGAAGCAGAAGGAAAAAAATGGTGGAGAGCAGAAAAAAAAAGGACCAAGAAAGTTTGTCTGATAGCTTTTCAAATAAAAAACCCAGACTATTCAGTACACAAAAAAGTGTGGTAAGCCTGATCTCTGGAGAAAGAAAAGTTACTTGTCGTTTCTGATAGGAATGTTCTTACTCTGCAATGTCTTCTTTTTTCTTTAAATTTACTTTTTAAAAGAAGTTCTGGGCTTATCAGGAGTCTTACAAACCCACGTCAGACTTGCCATTGGGCTAGTCATAAATTTTGTGAAGTGACATTTCTGGTATGGTTTTAAAAACTAAAAATAAATGAAAAATCACCAAGTCTTTTAAGCCTTTGATGGAAATCCCGCAGCTTAAATATTGCTGAAATCCAGTCTGTGGGGTGGGTTAACTGATTTCCCAGTGTAGCAGCACTATTAAAGCAACTGTCTTAGATAATAAATGGCAATATGCTCTATGACTCACTTGAGGGGTCATTATTTTTTGGCTGGCCTGAAAGACGGTGTTGTTTGCTGGGCTGCAGTGAGGAAGGTGTTAGCCTGTTCCATGTATGTGATCAAAGTGGTTTAGTGGAAGAGAGAGAGCAAGTTTCCTCAGAGACTACTTGTGATGCAGGCTGGGGAGAGGAGATGGATTCCCCTCCCTGTTTACCCAAAGCTGTTTCTTTGGCCTGTAACCCACAGTATTAAAAGCTGCTGTGAAAGTGCTATATGTTCCTTTCCCTTCACCACCCTCCATTTTGCGCTGCAACATGGAAGCCTAAGAAGTAGCACTACAAGTGGTACTTCAGGATCTATGGAATTACATTATTGAGGGGATTAATAATCTCCAACACACGTTGTAATTTGTTTTCTATTAATGAACATGCATGTAAATAATGTAGTAAAGATCTGCACATAGAATGTTAAAGATCTGTAGTTTGCCTGGATGTTCTTTTTTTCCCCCATGGATCTGCTGTATCTTTTATAATTCAGAGCCTTGCATCTGAAGCACTTCTTGCTGCTGAGATGATCTTCTCTTGCATGACCCCATGCTCTGATCCTTAGTTTGCTCAGAGCCAGCCTCAAACCAGCTTGTGAGCTTTGCCTGCTCCTCTCAAACTCTCGTTTTAGTTTTCATGTCCCTATGTTTTGTCAGGTGCCAGCTGGCACCGCAGCTGCGCTGGTGGCACTCAAAGGAGCCTGGGGTCCCTATGAGCTCAGCTGGGCACTGGCTGCTGCAGGGGTGGCACCAGCAGCCACAGAGAAACTGGGAGGCATTTGTCACGTCGCTCTTGAGGTGATTGCTCTGCATACTCATGGAGCAACATGAAGAGACTTCTAGTTCTTCTGTATCTCTGCCAAGCAGAACGTTACTACAGAGCATCGTCATTCAGCTGGAATAAAGGGAAATAAAGGGTGAAAATATTTGCAGGATCGCAGAACTGTTGACTCTTTCAAACCCCTACAAAAGTAAATGATTGAGCAAGTCTACAGCTTGGGTTCAGCTGTGGATGTGCAGCTCAAGCTGTAATTTTCTATTCTGAGATAAACTCTGGTTATTGTTTAATGAAATAGAAAGTCAAGGCTTTAAATTGCAAGCAATTCAGATGTTTGTCTTCCACAAGATTGTGTAGCATTTTTTGTTTTGTCTTCTGTCTTCTTTTGTGGATATCTAAAAGTTTACTGTGATAAGTCCAAGTGGCAGAGAACATGGTTTGTTCTGGCATGAAGAGAACAGCCAGGCAGTGTTTCTCCAGGTTCAGAAAGCCTGAAAGGAGGGGAGAAGTAACTGAGACTGATGAGTTTGAAATAATTTCTGACTGATGCTTCTAGTGCTGTTTGCATCCATGCTTTCAGTGTCTGTGTAATGCTTTACAATGATGATTCTTAAAAACCCAACAAATCCTGTTCCTCTCAGTACACAGAAACTGGCCTAGAATTTTCCTTGTTATCTGTTTTTGGATCCTTTTTTGTTGGCAGTATGGTACAAGCTATAGCTGGCACCCGCATGATGCAGTGCTAGGCTTTGTGTAAAAATACACTAGAGTGTATGTGGGCAGGGCCGTAGCCTCTGCAGTTGCTCTATTTGTAGCATGGCTCCTTCATCTTTCGCATGTTTCTGTATGTGAAATTTGGGCAGATTTTAACAAAGCTGGCTTAGGGTCTGAAATAACAATCAGCATCATGTCAAAGCACTTAGCATATTATGAAAGGCACGTGCTTATACAGCAGGAGTATTTATAGCTAGCCCTTTTGGCTGATGTAAGGAAAAGGTATTCTGAAAGCATCTGAAATATCTATGGATTTTTATACCCCATCAAAATGCAGTGCTTTGAAATCTCACCATGAAAGCCTATATTGATAGAAACAGCTTCCCCCTCAGTTTCTGGGGATATTTGTGACTTGAAAGCCACTATGATCAGTTGCTTTCACACTGCGTTGTTGTTGGACTATAAACAACACTCCACAGGTATGGTATGTTCACCAGGATCTGGTGCAGAGGGTCTACTCTTAGTAATGGCATGAAGTTTTTTAGGGAAGACAGATGAAGCGTTTCAGCAGACATGTTGTGTGAAACCCATGCAATGTCGGCAACCTCATCTTCTGCTAAATTGGACAGAACTGTTTTAAGAGGTAACCTGGGTTTTCTCATACTTAAGCACTTGAAGTATTAGGGAAAATGAAAGTGGATTTTATTCCTCCTAAGTTCAAAAGAGCCATTGGAAATGTTTTTAGACAGGCAAACTGTAGATTCAAAAATACGTGTAACAAATTTATCACAAAAAAGACATTTATTTCCTCACTCATTTGCTTCAGAGACACTTTAAAGTAGCTTGTTTTCTGAGATCGTAAGTTACAGACCTTGAAGAGGAGAAAGCAGAAGACTAATAGCAGTGATGGCAGAAACACCACTTATCTGCTTATTAAATAAAAAACTGTTTTGCTTCCAAGTTCTTAAGTGCTATACTTATTTAATCTGGTTTGGCTAACCTCTCTTTTTAAGTCATTTGTTCTGCTCAAAATTGCAAAGAAATTTTTTGTCTGAACACTTTGTTGGTTTAGATAATAACATTTTTTTTTGGTTGCTTTTGTTCAACACATGAAATAAAACATTTTCAGATTGAGGATTTGCCCTCATTAATTGGAGTTTCAGGAAGCAGAAAATGGGAAAATGCTAACAGAGTATCTTCAAATAAATAATGATTAATTGCACGCAGAAATACTCTGACTTCATTTGTGTATGCTTAACAAGCCTTTACTACTACAGTTTCTGCTGTTCAAGAATAAAACTGAGAGTATGTAGCATCAGTATCTGTTTGAATATACCCCTGGTCCTGCTTTCACTGCTAGAAAGCACAAGCACTGGTTCTGCTACAATCTGTTCCTGGCATCTATAAAGAGCTGATGATGAGAGCAGATTGGATCCTGAAACTGGGCATCCTCTGGTACAGCACGGGTACAGACCTTCCTCTCCAGAATCAGTGAGCATCAGTCTATTTTGATAGAGGATTCTTCTTTGTTCACCTTTGTTTCCCTGCTGAGTGCCAACTTTCCTGCTTTCTCTTTAAAAAACCAGCTTTTTCCAATCCCCTACGTGTTGCACAGAGGTTTTTGCAACATTATTTGGCCATATGTGAGTTTCTCGTTGCCATTAGAGCAGCCTGCATGATACACCTTTCTGTGCTGTTGAAACTGGTTGTGATATTTCTGTCTGTGCTCTGCCACACTTGGGAGTTTGGAGGCCCAGCCATTTTGCAAGGCAAATTTCTTTCCTGCTCACTGCTGCCAGTGTGCAGTTCTGGTTTGCCCAAGGTCCTCCCTTTCAAAAGTCACTCTTGCCAGGTTGGCAGGTGGAAGGTGCCCATTTGATGGCAGGGGAGAGGATAAAGGGTCAAAAGAGTAATTTTCATGCTTTAAGCTGCTGTCACGGAAGCAATGCAACACACTTGCTGTATCAGCCATTGGTTGAGGTGCTACACCACTTTACTGTTCATCAGCTTCATCAGTGTGTTCAGCACTGGGTGATGAAGGTTATCCAGGGAAAGGAGATTGCAGTTTGTGGAGATGCACTCATGTGGAAGTGGTGGCCAGAGGAGCCCAACTCCCCAGCCTCTAATAGAAAATGCATCCACAGAGAAGAGTTCCCCTGGCTCTGATTTGTAGTGGTTTTTTTTAACCAAAGTTAAGTCAGAAAGCACAGCTGCCTTCTACTGCTTTGTCGTACTTCACAACTAAGGAAGGAGAAAAGCTTTCCTTTTAACAGCTTGATGCAGTCAAGATCCAAGAAGCCCCAAATTCTCTGTAGTTGTGTTGTTGCTGCCAACTTGCAGACTCATTTGGGGGCATTATGCTTGATCAGTCTGTGCTTCTTCTCCTTATGCTGTGGGGTTTATATTCCTTCTGCTTTTGCGTGGAAAAGCTTTTTGTGGGAGTCAGCTGGGTTTCGTTTTCCATGCTCCATTCTGAGCAGCACAGCCTGAAGATCGCCTAGTTTTACACTGATAAAGGTGCCTTCTTTCTGAAATCATGTAATATAGTGAAGGTTCAGTGAGTCCAGCACTTAGCTGGATCAGATAGAGTGTCAAACCATCTGTTCTGAGGGTTTTTTTTTCTGATTTCAATTAGTTTTTATAAATTTGATCTGTGCCTTTGATATTTTCATGTCCTTCATTCTAAAGGAAGTAAAGGTAAAGGCTGTGCTTTGATCTGTTATCAGTTCCATAGATTCCTAGAAAGGTTTCTTGAGTTTTTGATATTAGAGGAGAAACAAATCTTAGGGCCTGTTTTTAAAAACAGATTATCTGCTGAGGGAAGGAGCAGTGGGATGGTTACCAGTGATGGGAAGATAAATGGAAAAGCTGAGTAACATGGGAAGGAGCCTACACGTTGAGGCTTGGGTTGGGAAGATAGTGTAGATGGGAACTGGAGCATCAGTGAAGTGAGTACAAGGTAACTGAAAACATCAGACAGGAAAGAGTGAGAAGGGAGAGAGTGGAAGGCAAGTGTATTGGAAGATGCTGGCACTGGATTTGAGATGCAGGAATCTCTGTTGTTGTATATAATACTTCAGCAGTGTAAAAGACTGGAGTTTATTCTTGTTGATGTGTTAATAAGAGCTCAGGGGTTTATAGCTTACCTCTCTGGAAACAGAGCAGCTGCATAGTGAAGAGATCTGCCACAGCAGATGTAAACCAGTGGTTGGAAAGGTCTCACCTTCTGTTCCTGTTGTGCAGTCAAGGGACTTGTAAAGCAGTGTGAGCATTCTGAGTTGTATGCAATTCCTGTTCTAACCCTTGTCCTGTGCTATTCTTTTGAGTTTTTTTAAGCTTAACTAGGTAATGCTCCAGTGGCAAAATACAAATGCTATCATCCATGTTGCTAGGAAAAATGATGGTATTTTTGAGTGTGTTTAAGGGTATCCAGTGGTGAGGTGCTTCAGGATAAAGATTTAATTCTCAGTTTATTCTCCCTCACTTGTGTTCATGCAGATTGCTTTTCAGTAACACAGAAGAAATAATGATCAGTTCTTTCACTCTTTCCTGCATTATTTCTTAGATTAACAAATTGGTTATCTAGAAACACATTTTAAGAGAAAAAGATTATTTTTCTTGGAATTTTTTTGTTGTATCTGAGACTAAGGTATCTCACTAGTAATTAAGAAATATGTTTTTCATAACCATGTTGTACTTCTTTTTGTGTCACACATACATCTTTTCCTACCCTTTTATTGTCTAGCAACCTTTAATGCATTCACACTTAATTTAATATTAGTTGCAGACTTTTACATAGTTATTCTAATGTTAGTTCTTTTCAAAAGAAGGGCAAATTACAGAAACAACTCTTGTGATATACAAACTCCTAGATGATGATGATACCAATTTGCTTTTCACAGTTAGGCACAATAAATTACTTCTCATTGCAGGTGAAATGAGCTGCACTGACATGTTTTTTCTTCCACAGAACACAGTTGGGTTCTAGGACAGGGATCAAGAGCTAGCAGTCATGAAACTGAAGCAGAATTTAAATTTTTATTTAACTTCATATTTATCTGCTTGAAAAGCTGTATGGAAAGCTGTATGGACGAGTTATTTTCCTGTTGTCTTTTAATTTCCTGTTACCTGTGAGGAATTTGCACTTAACTTTGTGATGAACTCAGAATCCTACAGAGTTTACTTTTTCAAAAATTCCTTATGTAAAAAAAGGTTTGTCTCTGTGTAGGAGACAAGGAAAAGAAATCTCTTGAGTCAACTACATTTTTGATAAAGCAGATTATATTTTTACGGCCTGATTCAGTATTAGGTTATTGCAGTCTCATGCCTCCAACATCAGTGGAGTTATTTCAGCATAAACCTGGTACAAGGGATGGCAGAATTAGCCTCTCTGTGTGTTATTATTTTTTAGTCTGCAAGGGTAAGAAGTACCTTCTGGAGGCCAGCAGTACTGCTCTGTTAAGTCTGCTGCAAATGTGATCTGAGGCTTTGAACACTGAACTTGTAAGTACTTTAAACGAAACTTTGAAAGCTTTGTTTTTTGGTGGATTTTTTTTTTTTTTACTGCAAATACACCAAGGATTTGCTGCAAGAGAAAGGGTCTTATGCCCTTAGCCTGTAATGAGCCCCACAGTGGCAAATCTTGCCTCGCTATTTACTCCAAAGACAGGCAGTTTGCCTGCCTCTTGGTGAGAGATATATAAGAGTAGGCCCTATCAGAAAAACACAGTTATTAACTACCTTGCCCTAACCTGAAATAAAAACTTCTTAAGGTGAGTTCATTGTGCTGTCTTCTCTGATGTCATGCTTTTACTGACTTATTGTGTTAAAGACACCCATGCTGTATCTCTTTGTTTATAGGGAGAAGACAGAGTGATAGGCACTAAATATCCACTGTGTGTATTTGACAATAGAAGACAGAGGAGGTTGCCTGTCCTTCAGCCAACCCACACCCTGCAAAATCAAGTGTTTTAAAAGCCAGCATTTTAAATGGCTGTCAGTTTTTGCCCTTAGAGGTGCGACAGGACGTGTAGCTGTAGTGTATGTATTTGCAAGATTCAGCATTTAATTTGTGTTTTAGAAAGTTCATATTATTTTCCTGCTGGTGCTAGTCTTGTCTGTGTTTCACAGCTATATCTGTTAAGGTCAGAGCTATCAAATCTGGTTAGTCCCAGTCTGATTTTCAGAGCAGGCAAGTCTCCTGCAACCCTCTACTTCATTTTAATGGGTCTCTGGGTGCACACAGTACTACTGTGAAGGAGGCCAGCTATTTAGGTCCCAAAATATGGATTGGTACCTAATTTAGTGTATCCAGGGGTGAAAATGTTGTCTTAGTATTCTCTCTCCCTGGGACTCCTATTCCATGTATTGCTTCTTGTATTTGAGATGGGAGCTGTCATTCACTGTATGCCAGTACACGAGCCAAGTAGGTCAGTGCCTCCAGGTGCTGCTGTATCTCATACAGCCACCCCCACGAGTGAGTTACCACCCTCTGTTGAATCTTACTGCAGGTATTTGCTGAAACATTTTAGTAGGGCTCTGCTCAGGTTATCCTGGTCCTGAGGGCTGCTTGAGTCCTGCATGAGCAAAGGTGAGCAAAACAAGCTCCTCCTCTTCAACAGGTTCCTGTAAGGGAGATCGAGGGAATTGCCCCTTCTTGGAGACTTGAGCCAGAAGAGGCACAGTGGCAAAAGCAGGCAGAAGAGAAACTGTGAGTCCAAACTGCATATAAATCTCTACCCTAAACTGATTGGTTGTTTGGTCCATCTTTCTTCTCTTCCCTGAGCCTCTTCTATTCAACTTCACTCTTAACTGGATCATCTTGGTCCACTTCCTGCAGACCTTCCTTCATGCTCCTTTCATTCAGCTGTTTTTTTCCCATGGAATGCAGAACCCTGCGTTTCACTGCCAAACCAGCTGCAGGGGAGCACAAGACTCAAGCGCATGCATCTTCCACTGAGACACAGGAACTTGCTGCTTGCTTGCTCCAGGTCTGTTTCAAGGCAAGAGGGAACTAAAATAGCTTAAAACACTTATTGCTGTTGAAGATGAACATGTGACTACCTCAAACTGCATCACCACTAAAGGCTTAAAAATAATGTGATCTGCTGCCATCTGCTTACACATCTTTCCTCCACCCTCCGTTACTCTTGTCACTTCAGGCTGCTGTAAGCTCTTCAAAGCAAAGATGGTCTTCTCTGCCTTTGCAAAAGGCATGCCACTGTGGCACCTGCCCTACCCCAGCTTTGCTTAGCTCTCAGCTTGCACTGTACTACAAATAAGAGAGTTGGTAGTTTTATGATTTAGCCTTAATGGGGATGTGGATTGAAGCAAACAGGACTTTCATTTTGTGGTATCTGCCCAGTTGTAACTCATCCCTAGCATGAATTTGTTGGTCACACTAAGATCTCAGGTATTGATCAGTGATGTAATTGCCATCCTATAGCAGGACAGATGATGTAATTCTTACCCAGTTACTGAAGACAGTGACCTTGAGACAGATCAGATGGTTGAGTAGCATAGATGGTTCACTGATTATAAAATGCCCTTGTTTTAAAACTAAACTGTCATCTGTTAATTATTGGGGAGGAACATCTACAACAAAATGCCAGCATGTCACAAAAGGTACAACATATCTTGACTTTTACCAGCAGTTACATATTTCTGTTTTCACAGGTGACTTTTGATGGTTTTGTTGCTTTTTTGCTTCAGCCATCATTTTAATTTACATTAGGATAGCATAAAACCTGACTTCTGTGAGCCTATAGAAAATACTTGGTTTGATAATCAGTCACACATTAAAAAAAAAAGAAAAAGTAAAGGTGTATGTGATAGGAGAAACTCTGGTAGATGTGAGGAGAATATATGGTGAGGTTTTGCCAATGGGAAAGCCTAGTTCCTCCCTAGTTCCAAGTACAGATGGCTTAAATTTACATTTGAGTAAGAGGTAGCATTGCTTTTCATTTGAATATTTAATAAAAGAGAAAAGTGACAAGCATTGACCCCCAGCTTATGCATTTAGATAAACAGTAGGCAAAACTCAAGAAAGTCATGGAGATAAAAGAAATAAAACCACTTGCTATGGTTGTTATTAACATGAGAGGGAAAAAGACATATTTTTCTTTGAGTGGAAAGAGGATGAAAGACCCCAGTACAAGCATAAGAAGCATTCAGTTATGAGAAGCATGGATCCTAAGAATAAAAAACAGGTTTGAAAAGACAAATGGTTGAAGAGCTATTTTTGGTTCTACTGTTGGTATTTTCTTCTTAACAACTAATGTTTTTCTGGCCTAACATTTGCTGGTTTGTGTCAGAATTTTTTTTATTCTTTTGTTCCTCTCTTCTTAGTCAACTGGCACATTTGCAAGATAAGTATTAAACCAAAGAACTTAGCAAAGACAACTTCTCAAGAAGATCATTACTAAAAGTAGTGGAAAAAATAATAATTTGCATGGATTTGTGACCTAATGAAGAAGACTACAAAAGAATGATCTGTCTAATTAATTACTGCAGTGAATTGATCTTAGGAAATCAAAGAGACATAGCTCAGTCAGAATCTATATTTCCCCCTTTTCTCTGAATCAGACTTTTCTCTCGTAGCTTGTGTTTGAAACTAATGAATATTGCAGGCGAGAATTTATTTTTCTGAGTTCTATGAGCATGTACTTTCTATTGCTGAGATATACTTCCCTGTTTTATGGACTTTTCAGGTCTGCTGTTTTCCCACAGTATTTGCTTAGTATAATATTGTCGAATGTCCAGGGGACTCCTAATGTGTAAGATCTTACACTAAAGTAAGATCTTACTACTAAAAGCAGTTAAGATGTCTGGTTCTTTACATTCAAAAGACCTTGTGCTTGAAAATCCTTCATGCTGTGTCTTAGTGAGAATTTCAAGTTTCAGAGGAATGAAACAAGAACTCTGACAGATGTGGTCCCTTTGGTAGTATTTCTTTCCTAAATGGGCAATAAATCTAGATGTGGATAGTTGAAATTGTGAGAAAGTCATGTGAAGGAGGAAATTACTTTAGTTCTGTAATGCCAAAGGAACCAGAAAGCCTCTCATACACATTCTGCCTCAGGGATTAAGCATGGGTCTTCATTTTTTAGCAAGCTTCTGTAGAGGGGTGCAACCAATTCTAAAATTAAGTTTCTTTGGCAGGTAGAGGTTCCAGTTGTGTGGGGAACCCTTCTTCATTGATCTATGAGATCTGCTGTCCTCTATGGTTTCATTACCACAGCTTGGCATGAGCTGGGCAACTGCCCTCCCTCATGGTTGGAATAACAGAATCGTTACTGTTGGAAAGGACCTTTAAAATCATTGAGTCCAACTGTTGACCTAACCTAGGCCACCACTAAACCATGTTCTGAAGTGCTACATCTGTGTGTTTTTTAAATACCTCTGGAGACGCTGACTCAACCGCTTCCCTAGGCTGACTGTTCCCATGCTTGGTAACTCTTTCCATGAAGAAATTTTTCCTAATAACCAATCTAAACCTCCCCTGGCACAGCTTGGTGCCTTTTCCTCATCCTGTCGCTTGTTACCTGGGAGAAGAGGTCAACCCCCACCTGGTTACAGCCTCCTTTCAGGCAGTTGTAGGGAGTGATAAGGTCCCCCCTGAGCCTCCTTTTCTCCAGGCTAAACAACTCCAGCTCCTTCAGTCTCATCAGAGCTGTGTTCCAGACCCTTCCCCAGCTCTGTTCCCCTTCTCTGGACACTCTCCAGCCCCTCAATGTCTTTCTTGTGTTGAGGGGCCCAAAACTGAGCACAGGGTTTAAGGTGTGACCTCACCAGTGCTGAGTCCAGGGGGACAATCACTGCCCTGGTCCTGCTGGCCACACTGTTGCTGATACAGGACAGGATGCCATTGGATTTATTGGGCACCTGGGCACACACTGGTCCATGTTCAGCCAGCTGTTGGTCAGCAGCCCCAGGTCCTTCTCCACTGGGCAGCTTTCCAGCCACTCTGTCCCAGGCCTGTAACATTGCATGGGGTTGTTGTGACCTGAGTACAGGACCTGGCACTTGGCTTGTTGTACCTTATAAAACTGGCCTCAGCCCATTGATTCAGCCTGTCCAGATCCCTCTGCAGAGCCTTTCTACCCTCCAGCAGATTAATACTCCTGCCCAGCTTGGTGTCATCTGCAAACTGACTGAGGGTGCATTCAATCCCCTTGTCCAGATCATGGATAAAGACATTAAACAGAACTAGCCCCAGTAGATGAACCATTATCATCCTTGTTCAGTTCCACTTGGATAGCCTCATTCCAGTTATGCCAGGGCACCTGGGAAGGTGGGGCAGTCACACAGGGAATGCGTGTGCTATGCCGGGCAGGAACTTGCCACCACTGCTCCCTGTCCCTAATGTGACTGTGTTCAGCCAGACGAAGAGAGGCCAGGGAATCTTCTGTATCCTGTATCTTGTCTGCCTGCTGGGCCTGTCTCAGGGAAAGTAGGTAGGATGCAATTTCAGTGTTCTCTCTCTCTCTCTCACTGATGTTCCTCAGCCTACTCCTCCTTGAGCTCTCACTAAGCGGAGGAGTTCCTCTACCTGGACACAACTCCTACAGCTGTTCTCACTGCTACTGGCTGCTAGTGGTGTAATACTGCAGATGAGGTACAGAAAGGCTGAAGTACAGGCTCATGAGAGATCAGTGATGCTGAGGGATGATTTCATAAATTAGCCAAATCATTTGCAACTGTTTTATACTGTAGGTCACCCTTCTGCTTGAATCCTTTCCCCCATTTTTTAAATTTTGCTCTCTCATTCTTTTGTCATTCATTTGCTCTGTCTGCTCCCATTTGTTCAGCATGGTCACAGCTCAGTTACCTCAGCTAACTCGCATCCTTGGCTTGGAGCCTTTATACATTCAGAGGCAGTGGCACATCACTGAACACTTTCTCTCTCTACAGTACTGCTTCAGAGAGTGAAATTTGCCCTGGGGCTCTGGAGCAGACTTCAGTCTGTGTATCAGCTCCTGAAGTCCAACTGTTTAACCTGCAGCAGACCCCTTGCATTTTGCTTCTGCACTTAGTCGAATTGTTTTGTTATTTTAAAACAAAATGAAGTGACAGTGCTTGTCCATGAAGCTTTCACATGATGCAAATTCCTTTTTATTTTCTCATTTCTCTGTCAGCTACTGCCTTGCCCTCCACGTTTAGATAGCAGTTGTCAGGAGATTTAGACCTTCAGATGACTCTTCACATTAACTGTTTTTCTCTCTTTGCTGACTAGGGTGTTGAAAAAATCCCCAAACCTCTAGCAAAGTCATGGGTAATAAATCAAGCCATTTGTTCTAAATCTCTCTCTTCTCTACAGCTTTTAAAAGCTATTTCACTGCGTGGAAGTGGAGGTTAAACCCTGAGCTGTTTTTCCTGCACAGGGAGTTTGTACATGGCTCTTCTCACCTGTGTTGTATGAGTAGACAAGACTTCTTGTTCAAGGTTGCTCCAGATTACCTGGGAGAGTGGAAGAGCCCAAACCTCTACTGTGTTGCATCCAGTGTGATCTCAAGCTCAAGGATGCTTTTTCCAGATGCTCACTTTTTCCAGATGCAGGAAACCTCCCTTTTCTTCAGACCCCTTGGCTCCCCTGTCCTGTGAGTGTTTCTGACATGCTGGGTAGGCTCTGCCTTGAGATGTCCTGTTCCAGACTTACTGATATTTTGGGGTGTCTGCTGTGGCAAGTTCATAACCATCTGAACCTTAAATAATTGTCTTTCTTTAAGCTGCTATAGTTCTTCAACCTAGAAAAACTCATGTAGGTTTGCACCAAAGCACTATCTGGTGAATTATGGTGATGCAAATTCTCCTCACATCCCTTGCTAGACTATGTTTTTCATGTTGCAGTTGGGGAACTGGGTCTCTGAAATCAAAGCATGTATCCTTTGCTTCCTAACATTCTTCTTCATAAAACTATGAAGAGGTCTGAACATAGTCCAGTTAATTCTGGTTTATTTTCTTGCCCTGAATTTCTTCACTAGCGAGTGAATTTTTTTCCACATCTGTTCACTGCTCTGCTAGCCAAAGTGGAACATTGTGAGGACTTGTTGCATAGTCTAGAGAGTGATGAATTGTGAGGATGAGAGATCTGTATATCTGATTTTCCTGGAAGGCTCAAAGGAAAATCAGGATGATTTTTAAAACATGGAGACTGAGTTGTTACTGCTTACCTGCCTCAACTGCTGACTTCAGTTCCTGACACTAAGGGATGTGGATGTTATTAGATTGGGTATCCAAAATTCAGGTGAATCAAAATTAACTCCTGTATGCCCCATGAAAAAACTATCAGGCTGTACACATCTCTGTCTTGTCTTGTGATCTGAGCAGTTCCACATTTTCAGAAAATAAGTATATATTTGGACCTGCTATGCTTTTAGTTGCAGCAGTTCTGCTCGAAAGTGAGAGGATTTGGCTGAACCCTTTGCTCAGCCTGGCACTCACGCCAGGTTGCAGCTACATTCTCCTGTACTGTGTTACTCTTTCTCTAGTCAAGATACATTCACCAGATGGAGGAAAGGAGCTCTCAAGCCAGAGCACTCACCGGGAGGATGGTAGAACACTTTGTTTGGCTCAGTTTCATTCCATCTCCACTTGGAGGAAGGTTTCGATTTTCCTTGCTGCGCCTTTGGTTTTGCCTGACTCTTTAGGATTGCCATGAAAGCCTCATACTGATACATGCATTTTGGTTTTTCCCCATATATATTTACCTGTTCAGAGGAAAAAAAAGTTTGACTTGGTCCACTTAATAGACCTGTGTAATAGATGAATGCAGAAGGCAAGACTATGTTTGAAGAGCTTGTTTTATTTTTTTGTTCAGGTAAGTGAGACCCTGGAAGACCAACTTAATACAGAAGTCAGCAACTTAGAGCTCTGTCTATATGGGATAAAAAAACCACTCAGGCCGTCTTTGTGCTACAGCTGTCATCATGGTTATGAAGATATGGCAGTAGTGCTTCAGACTCTCCCAGTGTAGATGTAGTTTATTACGGGCAGTAAAAGTCAGATGTTTTTATATTTACTGCTAGAAATATGTGGGTTTTGTGATGTTTAAAGACACCTGAACAGGACAGAGTTTGTGTCATACAGTGTGATGGGGTTAGATGCCTGACTTTTATCTTAGGAGGTTTTTAGAAAGTCTCAGCAGTGTTTTAAGTCCCTTTGAAGACCTGTTTCCAGCTCCCTGGTTTCCAGTGGAGCACCTGAGAGATCAGCCCATCTGTAGCTTCCCTCCACCCCTCCATTTGGAGGCTGCCTGCCTGCTGCTCTTTAAGACTTCTGTTTTTTAAATCACCCCTGCAAACCTGTGCTTAGCCTCTCATTTTGGGGAGGAGAATGAGTAGGAAGCACCAAGGCCTGCAAGTCAAATTTGTCCTTATAGGAAGGTCCCATCTAACAAGGGAGGGATCCCATCTAAGTGGGACCTATTTTGCAGGGTTCTTTTCTTTCTCTGCTTGTATGTCTTCCTTAAAATTTGAGAAGTTTAGCATCAGTGTTGAAAAGATGCTCTGCAAAGCCCAGATCTGGAATGTTCCATGGTGGCATCTTCCTGCTTGCCTCTCTTTCAATAAAATTAGAAAGTTTGACTTTTTGCCTCTATTTCAAAAGAGTTACTCAAGGAGACAGTGACTTTACAACTCCTCTCTGTCATGCCATGAAACTGGGTGGTAGTCGTCTTTGAGGAAAAAACGTTTCATACCCAGTTGCTCTTTTCTTGTGAGGCTCAGCAGCCGTGGTGGTTCCCCTTGCAGAGGGTTCAGGAGTGTAGCTGGCACCCTAGAAAATGAAAAACACTTGAGTCATTTGCATAGTGGATCAGAATCCAGCCCACCCGGCTGCTGGAGCAAAAACCACACATTTTCACATTAGAGTCATCTGCTGAAAAGCTACACGAAAGAACTAAATGTTTGGTTTGAAGAAATTTTATTTGCTTTCTTGTAGCCAAGTCACCCGACTCTAAGATGGTAAAGATTACGTATCAACAAGATTTTTTTGCCATTTTTCTTTGTCTGCTGAACTACAGTGATCATAGATTGACCTTGCTTTCAGTTATAAGAACAGTTGTTTGATTGAAGTGTCAGTATCAATGTTTGTGTCTACAGAAACCAATCAACATTTCCTCCTAATTTTTGTAAATAGCCTGTTACTGTGACACTTAGATTTCCTGTCTCATGCATATCTGAATCAAAAATTCACTGCATACAGTGTTGTCTTCTATGTTAGCTATCTATTGCCTCACTAATAGGCATCTTTATTATAGTCTTAGTTCTCCTGTTGAAGTATGTCCAGACATCACTGGAGCCTATCATCTTTCATTTTTATTGTACATCATGGATTTGTTTGAGGGACTTTCTCAGTAACAGCTGTAGGAAACAGCAAGTAACGTAAGGAAAGCAGGCTGAACTGCCTATGATCAGCATTGCACAACATTCAGGATTTTTCCAGGATAACCTTTTAAAGTGACTTTTTTCCAAAAGCAGTGGCAGTTTTGTGTTGATTTTTCTTTCTTTTTACGTTTCAGCATGAATGATTCAGGTTGTCTTGAGAACAAGATAGAAAACTCTGCATTTTTGTACCTTTTTAAAAAATAGGTCAGCTGTTTCATTTGAGTACCTGTGTAGCACCCTCACATTTGGGAGTGAATATTTGAAATTTGGCTGTAGAGTTGCCCCAATATTAGGGATTTGCCTTCTCATTTGCAGCAAAACTTGTCCATAATCAGTCAGGGTTTAAACTCTTGATATCTTTCATTTTGTACCTACAAAGCAGGAGCTCGTTAGGTAGCATTGAGTATGCTGCATTTTAGAGCTAAAGAACTTGCATTGACATTTCTACTTCAATCTCCTGAGGAGTGCTGTGGTCCTAGGCATATAGGAGGCAAAAGAAAGGAGATTGTCCTCCCATCTTTTCAGCAAAGCTGTTGTTTACCCAGACAGGGTGCAGCAGAAGGAAAGAATGGAGGGAGAACACAAGCTGTGGAGGGATGTGCTCAGGAGTAGTAGTGAGGAACATGGCACTGTCTGAAGCAGGAGATGGAGGGGCAGTTAAGGTCAAAAGCACCAAGTGTGGGGGCAGCATTTTGGAGCTGGTGTGACTGTCAGGGGTGGATTGTGGGATGTTATTGGGATTAAGATGAGGAACCAAGAGGAAGGTGGTGTAGAGTCTGAGGAGGGAAGCAGCAGAAATTAAGCCACAGAAAAGGGAAATCTCTGTTCTATACATTGGTATGGACTTTGTGATTCCTGAGGCTGCATTTGGATGCTGTTTGTCCTGTCTGGTGTGAAGATACAGGGTCATTTCACCTATGGTTGGTTGTTGCAGCTCAAGTGCTTGTTGCAGCCCAAGTGCTTGTTGCAGCCTCATAGCCCTACTGAGAAAGCAGACTGACTCATGCAGTCCTGTCCCTCTGCATCAGTGCAAAAACCCCGGTGTGAAAATGCACAGTTTAGCTTAAACTGCTGCTAGGTCTGTTCAAGGTGTCTAACTTCAGTCTTTAAGGATGAGGAGCATTCATACAGTTTGTTCAAGCAGCTCAGTGGTGGAGAAGCAATCTCCATCAAGAGGATGCTACAAGTATGTTGCTGGCAGTAGAGCCTTGTGTGAATGCATCTCTTTCCACCTGCTCCCACACCTTAATCTTGCTGTCCCTGTGCTGTCAGCATGAATCTGTGATGGCAAACTGGGTGTCTTAACGCTACAGCTTTGGTTCACGTGAGATCCTTGATAGCTTGTAGTTACCTCTGCTCCTCCAATAGAAGAGGTCTGTTCTCATTTAAAAGTTTCAGCCCTGGTAATGACTTTGACCAGTGTAGGTGCCCTCTTCTGGGTCTGTCTCTGTCAGCACAAACTTCCCACGTGCTCACTGTACCTGCCCTTGGAAAGGACCCTCAGTGGTGAGTGCTCCCCAGCTGGTTGGAGGCAAAATTGGGTTAGCATAAAAGAGCCTAAAGATTAGTTTGTAGCTGCTCCAGTTTATTTTCACCATAATGGATTACAAAACGCTTTTACACCAGACTGCTAGCACTTCTGAAGGGAGACAGTCAGCACAGGAAGAGGGGCAGCTGGTGCCGAGCACATGTGTGGGAGGAAAATCTCATCAAGCAGCATAGCTGGGTTTGGAAAGGACCTTTGTCCACAGTCTCAGTCTCTCTGAGTCTCAGTTCTGTCTATGTGATGGGGGAAAAAAACCCTCCTCACCGGGGTGTTGTGAATATGTGCTAATTTTAGTAAATCAGGCAGTTAGGTAATATGGTGACAGCCAGAAAATAACCTAGAAGGAAATACTTGTTCTGTCTTTAAAGCATAGCGTTTAGGGCCATTTTTAATACTGAGAATGAAGCAAACTGAGGATGACTTATTCAGTAATACTGAAAGCTATAGTAATTGCTTTACTATGCCATGAATGGCACCATTTCCTGTGGAAAAAAACCCCTGTGTGATCACAAAATTAAGAATAAAGATTAAATGTTACACAATTGGCCACATTTCTGGTATTTCCTTGCCTTTTAGCTCCTGGTTTAACATTTCTGATATGTCTGTCTATGTATGTTTGTATGTGTAATGAACTATTTGTGACCAGGCTCACAGTTGCTCATACTTTTTGTCCTAACATATTAAGCACTTTAACAGGGGCTTAGAGGACATTGAAGCATCTTACACTCTTGCCATTATGTGTCTTTAAGCACATTTCTGTTTCCAAAAGTGCTTACCTCTGGTTCTTAAAGATGATTGCAACTTTAAATGAAGGAGTTGAGGGCAGGAAATGTTCTTCTATATCTGGTAGAAAATCATGGTTGGTCATTTTTTGCAGATGTCCCTGATAAATAATTTCTCTGAATTTGTAAGTCCTTGCTTTGTGACAGGTGAGTGAGAGGTACAAAAAACTAAAATTATGAAACCACAGATGTTGTCAGAAGGAAACAGAGCCAGGTTAACTCTCATAACTAGGCTTAAATAATTTTGAAAATGACACTATCTGAAATTAATTTACTTGCACAGAATTGGGTGTCTCACTGTATAACAGAGGAAACAGGTACATTGATAAGTAAAAAATAAAATTACAGAATACTAGGTGCTGAGTATGCATCACTCCAGCTGATTTCATTTGGAGTTGTGAGGATCAACCCTGAAAACCAAACATGCAGAGTCTAAGGTGCAAAAATAAGTTGATGCGAGAAGATGTTGGTCTTGGCAAGTTTGTTTGCCACAGAATAAATGACGTGTGAACTCCACATGTAAGAGCAATCCCTGAGTAACTGCCCTTGGCTGAGGTCTCAGGCCAGGGTGCCTTGCTGTAAACAAGAGGTGGGTCACTGTCACCACCCTGCCTGGAAGGAGTTGCCCTCCCTGGTGTGCTGGGGCTGCCCGTTGGCACACGCCCTTCCGTGTGCCCAACTGCCGTGTTTGTCACACTGGCTCAGTGCTGTGGCTCTGGCTTTGCAAGGTCACTCTTCTGCACTGTGGGTAGAATTAGAACAGCGATGGGAAATGGCTTTGGCTTTTTTTTCTGTCTTGAGGAGGTAAAAGGTGGTGTGCCTTGTCCAGGCAGTCTCTTTTTTGAACATCATTGGGGCTTTTGTTGCTGGGGCGAGGATGTTTAATAGTTTGACTTTGCTGCTGTTCTGTTTGTTTTATTCAGCCAGGGACATATCACAGATCTATTTTTTGATCAGGCAGCATTCCTGTACTATAATAATTCACAAGCAGAATTCACACACTAGTTCTGTGAAATGCCTGTTGATTACTTCTCTACATGTGCTTCTTGCCCTTGTCTTCCTTTAGGTACAGTTTACTCTGTGCAAGTTGTAAACTCCATGGAGCAGGTGTTTGTACAGTGCATAGCACAGCAGGACCCAGGTTTCGTCGTGGTGTCTGGACATGCTCTTATGTAAGTAAGGGTACTCTGTCTTGTGAGCAATTAGAATAGTTCACATTAGCTGAACTTGTAGTTTCCTGTGTTCAGGCTGATGAGAAAAGGGATTTTTCTTTCCAGGCTGAGAAGGGCTTTGCAAATGCTCTCCAAATCACAGCGGCAGCTGGCTCTTCGGGCGCTGGACAAAGACATGATTTGGAAATAGCTTCAAAGTTTAGAGATAGCTCTTCACATATTAATGCTCCCAGATGAGTTAAGTGGAGGAAGTTCACACCTCTTGTGGTGCTTTTGTTTCAGTCTGCCAAGCTGCAGACTCAGCACAAGTGCAGCATGCAGGTTTTCATGGTGAGAGGTTTTGTGCTCCCAGAAGTGCTAGAAACTTAATGGCTTTCAAAGGCAAGCATGGAATCTGGAGGACCCGGTACAACCTGCTGAGAGAACATAAATCATGAGATACTATCACGTTTCTGTGCTTAGGCTTGTGTGGAGTGGGTTTGCTTTGTGAGCGAATGCCTTTGGAATACACTGGTGGTTTTTTTGTTGATTCTTAGACATAGCAGTAATTGTTGTTGGCTTTGTTAGCAGGCATCTATGTTCTGTTCTGAAGTTACTGTTCATATCTTGTAAAAAGTGTGCAGACAAAAAGAAATATTTGTTCTGCCTTGAAATCATGAAAGCATTTCTGCATTTAAATGGATTGATAGGCTTGATCCAGGTTGTTCCCAGCCTGCGTCCCTTCACATAGGTACAGAAAAAACTGGTCAGTTGTCACTTGACCACTGCTGTCTATCTTTGCTTATAGACAATGCTTAAAATGCCAGTGTTTACTTGTTCCTTTTTTCATATGCTAGTTTGCCAGCTACTTTTGTCCTTAAACAAATGAACCATGATGGCAACTGAGAAGAAACTGCATTTTGTGGATAAGGAATAGAATTTTCAAATGGCCTTATATAGTATGCTTCTCTAGGTTTTGTTTATCAAAGTAGTCCTTGTGAAAATTTGTGGATTGTGTCCTTCAGTTGGTCTGGGAATTTTTTGGCATTTTTATCCCCAACCTGTAGTTTTCCTCATCTCCTTAAATGATTAGTTGATAGGCTCTCTATTCATAGGAATACTGTTTTGATATATTTTGCACGGAAACTGAAGCAGGAAAAGGTTTTAAGGTAAGCCAGCCAAATAATCTAGGGTCTTTTGATCAGTTTCCATTAGTATTAAACCAATAATCTGCCCTATTAGATGTTAGAAAGGAAACTCAGTGTTTAAAGAAGATAAACATGCCAAGTGACATTCAATCTGTCTTCTCAAGTCACCAGCAGAAACCTTGTTGAACCTTGTTGGCAGAGGTGCCTTCTGCCAGGGTTCCTAAAAACACCTCCCCGGCTCTTGGCTTAGTTTTTGAAGTGGTCTGGCACTGCAGTGGGTCTGGTGCCAGCGCTGAATGCTTGGTCTGGCTCCAGTTGGAGCTGAAGAAAGGCTGGGTTTTAAGACCTCTAGGATGCCTTCAGGTCCAGAAGAAACTGAGCACTGGAATAATGCGTCATCTAAACTGTGGTGTATTCCTAGAAATGGATGAATATGCTGTTTTAATTTGGGGCATTTATATAGTTGAAATTTCTGAGATCTTAGTGCTTAGAAGAGAGAGTTCTGCAGCTCTTTAAGATTGCCTGGCACACAAACAAGCAAAGATCTAAATTGCTTTGAGCTGCTGACAGTTATCACAGCTTTGTGCAGACACACCTTTGCTGGTACTGACAAAATACAAATACCAGTTTCACATCACTGTACTCTTCTTGCCTGGTGTACATCTTTAAACAGTACGGTACCTTCACAATTTTCTCACAGAAAATGGAAAAAAGGGGTGAGTGAGCAGCAACAGCAGCCTCTTATCAAATGGTTCAAAATGCTCTGAGTAAAGACAGCATTTTAAAACAAAACTTGATCTGTTGTTTCAAAACTGGACGTTTAGTGCATTACATTGCTCCGAACCCAGTCCACTCTGCTGAAGTCACACTGGATGCAAGACCAGGCTTTGGTCTGTGAGGACAGTAGCAAGTGAAGGAAAAACATAATTTTCTTTCTGTAAATGGAACTGAGTTTCTCCAAACTTCATAGATAACTGAAAAGTCTGTTTTCAAAACATCCCTGACCCTATATGCAAATAAAATTTATGTGATTTTGGCTTTTACTAGAAATTGTGTCCATTATGCATCTGTGTGACAAGGCACTGGTATATTAGTACTAAATGCTTCCTAAAGAAACTCATTTGAAATCCAGGGTGAAAAGTGAAGAGGCATTGAAAATCCCCTTAATCTATATCATGGACCACCATATATTTCGCTCAGCTGTCAGTAACAGCCTACCTGTTGATGCAAGTTTCATGTAAAGAGTGTATTGACAGATTTAAATGTATGTATTTAGTCTCCTAAGACCATAGATTGACATTGTGGTGGCTGTTGGCCACCTCTCTGAGCACTTGCCTGCAACTATGGAGTTAGAAATGAACAGGCAGACTCTGGCTGGTAACATTGGTGTGGCAGTGTGGATATATTAACTTTACTAATTCGTTGGGAAAAGAAGTGTCACAATTTGACATTCCAATGGCAAAAACCATCAGTGTTCCCAGCTGCTGTTAGTGCTGGGTTTACTCTCAGTACTTTTACCATCTGCCATGGAGGCATTGCAGACTGCTAGAGGTGTGGGAGATTGCACTGGCTTTGGGAAGCTTTCAGCAGAGCTGAGCAGATTCTTTGATTTGCCATGATCAAAGATCCTGATTGACAGAGCGTAACTTGAGTTCCATTTCTGACTCAGTGACTGAAGTTTGTTGTGAATTCTTCTAATGATGTGGCATGCAACTTTCTTTAATTAAAAACTACAATGGCTGTGCTCCCTGGGTGCTGCAGAGGTGGCACAACAGCAGCACTGACTGAAGTGTCTGCTGTGGGTGCATGTTTGCTGCCTTTATCTGTTCTGCTGGACGTTACCCCTGCCTGTGCTCTTAAGGGCAGCAAGGCAGGCCTCACAGCAGGCACTCAGCATAACCAACCCCTTTGTCTGCTGGAACATTTTCTCTGGTTCTTTATTAGGTTTCTGTCACAATGTACAAGGTGCTTGTGATGATTAGGGTTACTTTTTTTAGCCTGTGACCTGTATTTCTACCATTGTAAGCTCTGAACAGTTTTGTCAATTCTGGATTGCTTTGTGGCTCTCCTGGGATAGGTGATGGTCTCCTGTACCTTCATCAAGCACTAACCTCACAGACATTGCTTGATAAATAATTCCAGTGCAAGGTAAACTTGCCTTGCTGCTGTTAAAATTCTCAGTCTTCTGAAAAGCCAGTAGATGGGGTGTGTGCAATTCCTGTGCAAAGTCACTGTACTTCTCAACCCAAAGATCCAACTGTAGTTTCTACATTTTTGTTGCAGAGACTGTTGTTGTTGTTGTTGTTGCAATGGCTTCCCACATGAATCACAAATTTGAGCAACTCTGAGTGGAAGCACCAAAAATTCTTGATTGATATTTTTGCATGAAGTACTCTGAACATGGTCTACTGTGCACCTTCTAACACTGTTAGATCTTTGAAATCTGGGTGTGAATTTTTGTCATAGGCTCCCCCCCACCTTTTTTTTTTTTTAATTAACTGTTAATGAACTAGAAAGATACTGGATAACTGAAAACAGACTGAGTTACCACAGACTTTTGCATAATTTGAGATTGCAGTATTACGTATAGATGCCATGGGGACAGTTAAGAAGTACATCATGTTTCGCGTCTCCAAGCCCAGCATGGAAGAGTAAACATCTATTTGTAGACATGATTCTGTTGATCACAGATGTAAAAATTGAATTTGCTAGCAAATTAAAATATTTTCCTCTTGTTAATAATGATCATGTGAATAATCATGTTAATACAAACCGTAGAAAGAATCACCAGTCACATCCCAGAGTGGATTTCATGCTTATAGGTCAGATATGGTAGACTTGAAATAGGAAGGAATCTAAAACAGGAGACAAACGGCTTTGGGACAGATGAGTTTTTCTCCTTAGAGGTCACAGCAGAGCAGAGCATGAACCAACATGGAAATAAGCTGGCCCAAGGGAATTTATGTCATTCAAAATGAAACTGTCTAGAGATGGGGTCCTGTTAGGTAGATCCTAGATGCTTATACCTGACTGGCAATGGAGAAGCCTTCAAATGGCTTGGTAATAGTTAACCAGAGGAACTCCACAATCCATGTCTGACAGGTATGAATGCAAGGTGGAAGTATCTTATCAAAAAATAAGTTAGAATTAGAATACTGTATTGAAGCTCTCTCATGAGAAAAAGCATGAATGCTTATGGCGAAGATGCACAGGTGAAGTTCCCTGAGAGATATTTGGTAAGAACAGTTTTGCATATGCATGTACACTCTGCTCCAGGCTATTAATGCAATTGTGGGAAGGTAGAAATCTTCAAATAGCAGAGTACCCTCAATTAATTCTGAAGAAAAGTTTAATAGTGGAATATGACAGAGTCCTGAAGGCACTGGTTTTGTTCGTGCCTGTGATGAAAGGGGCAAATAACACAAACCTGTTACCTGTTGCCTTTCAGAAGAGAACCACCAGAGCTGTGTTTTAATCTGGTGTGGTAAAGTGTGCCCATAATACTTTGAATGTTTAACAGTTGCACAAATGATTCACTTTACTAGCAGTCTGATTTTGTATTATAATCTGTTTCCTTTCTGTCTTTAATGCAATTCTGCTGAGCCTGCAGTTCACATTGGCTGCCTCGGGCAGACTGCAGGTCAGCTTTTGAATGTAGGAGAATTCATGAAATTTAAGTATTTTGTGTACAGTTAATGGCAGTTGCGCAAGTACAAAGACTTTGCTTTATCAGCAGATGTGGTCTAGGTTTACATTTATGTCCACATTCAATCCTTACATTATTGCACTTGAGAGAAAAAAAAATCAGGAGTTCGGTGCAGTCTTTAACAGTCTGCTTTGGTAGCTGGCCAGTCCACTTACCCTTGAGTGAAGCACATGGTAGGGTGGTTCTTTCTTCCATTAACTCTTTGATGCTTGGAAACAGTGATGATTCACACGATATGACAGGGAGGGGGAAATTACTATAAATGCAAGATTAGCAAAAACTTTGCTCACCTTGTGCCAAGCCAGGAAGGGGTTCGTGTACTATGGGAATGATTAGATGACAATGTTTGCTGGACTGCTGTGGCAGACAAGGGGTATTTGAGAAGGTGATCCAGCTCTGCTGGAGTCTGCATGGTAAGTGGAGGGCAGCCTTTCCACTTGGAAACTAGTATTGGGTTAGGCACTTTCTGGTTGAGTCAAAAGAGTTGCAGTTGTTTGCAGTAGCTCGGCTGTTTCCCTTGTGACATGGCTGTGTTTCCTCACTTCTTGCCTGAGCTGGTGCTGGAGTTTGGAGCAGAAGGCTCTTTGCCATCATTGCTCCTGTCTGGTTAAGGGTTTGGGTTTATTTGTTAGTTTGGGAAGAGGTGAGGAGGAACCATATCCATGCATGGAGAAATGATGATGAGCAGAGTGCAGAGGGAAGGCCACATACCCTTCCTTCCCAAGTGCAGAAATAACCAGTACTGATGCAGGAGCTTGTTTGTAGCACCTCAGCTCGGCCCAGCCAAGCATCTGTCATGCAGGGAGCAAAGAGTGGGGTGGGACTTCCTTGCAAGGTGATTAGTGTGATTTCCACATGCTGTGGAGGGCAGTCATTCCCAAGCAGTGGCAGGAGCTTTTTTCTCAGGGTTAAGTAAGTAGTGTGCTATCCTCCTTTAAACCCGGGAGACAGCAGTCTGGGAGAAGGATATGAAAAATAGATGGGCTTAAATTGAAACCCGGCATCTGGAACAGCTTTGGCAGACCTGGAGATAATACTTCAAAGTTGTTCAGCCCCACAAGGTACAGTATAATTTTCTGCTTGGTGGAAAGTATTACTTGGGAACTAGAGTCATTCTTGGGGCCTCCTTTTGTTGGGCACTGTCACAGTAGGTAGAAAATAGCTCCTCCTGACTGACTCTGAGCCTGCATGTTCTGAGCTGCTTACTTGCCTATTCTCTGTCTCCCTAAGAATTTAGCAGTAAACCTTTACCCTGAATTAGTTTTACCACACTGAACAACAGAGTGTAAATATATCTGAGCATTACTGATTCTGCTTTTACTCCACTGAAATGATCTTCCATATTTTAAAATCATTAAAGCTGAAGCAACATAAATATTCTGTGTTTTATGACAGCATGAAAGGAGCATGGCCTCCTACTTATCCTGCCATTCAAATATGTGCAGGAGCACTTGGAAAGCGCAAGGCTCCCTCAGCTCCCTGCAGTTTGGCAGGTATCTATTTCCTTACAGGATTGGGTTTGGACACTGAAGAGAAATTTAGCTTATCTATGATTTTACCGTTCTGACATTGATGGGGTGATTCCCAGAGTTCAGTGATCAGAAGCAGAGAACATCCTTCCACAGGCAGTTGGTGCCTGTAATTCTCACCATAGTTCCTGAACCTGCTTCCACTTTTGGTGGTTTACAAGCGAGAAAGCAAGTCAGCCTTGTTCAGTTGTTTTAGCCACATGTGTTTGGAGATCATTCTGAAATACAATTAATACATGCCTGTACAGAGGTAGGTTGTAAGGTTACTAATTGGTTTTGATGCTGTTTGCTACTTGAATGTTGGTGATTTTTTTATCTAAGGTAAAAAGAACATAATTATTTTTAACTTATAGCAACCCCCCATTTTCTCTTAAATGTCTTGATAAGAAGTAATTTAAACTAAATTTCTGCACAGATACTTTCCAAGACATTGGCTGTCAAGTACAATAAAAAAGTCTACTCTTTTGCAGGGACCCAATGAGACTTTGCAAATTTAGATTTATTCCCAACGTTAAATGTGGTTGAAGATGTCATTTCTTAAACAGCACTTTTAGAAGTAGTTAGCTTAAAAGTATAGCAATTCAAAGCACAGAGGGAATGATTTTGAAGTGTAAAGTCTTGAAACACAACACAGAGGTTGACAGTTTCACTACAATTAGAAGCAAGGCAGGCACAACTCCCACTTCTGAAAACTTTCCTATTGCACTGCTTCCTCTCTTGGCCTAGAAAACCTCAAAAAAACCCCCTTTGAGTGGCTTTGCTTATTGACTTAACATAGTTATACTCAATAGCACTAGGAGACAGAGAAGAAAGGGTTGCCAAATGTGTCTGTAAAGAATAATCTTTTCAGAAAGCTTCACAGAGGTATTTTTTTCCACATGCTTTCAATGTCCTGAGAATGCTGCTTTTTGGAGGAAAACGAGTTTTAGGGTGGTTTGGTCTTTTCTTCTTTTTTTTTTTTAACCCAGGCTTGTTTTGTTAGGAAACCACTCCCTTCTGCTGCTGCATTTAGACTCGCTGCTAATTGCCTTTTGGTCGAAGACATTTTCCATGAATTGCCACATTCCCCCACACTGCTACAACTTCACACTGATTATGCTGTGTTAGCGGCACTTCTGTCTGCTGCCTTTGGGAGGAGTGGCTGAGAGAAAAGCTGTACCTGGGAAATGGTGAACTTTACAGGAACAGAGGTTTGTAGCTGCAAAGACACAGCAGAGGCTGCTCCTGCCCGACTAAGATAGGTGATGTAAGGAGGGCATCCTCTTACTCTGGTGGTTTATGCACTGCTCTGCTGTGTGCCACTGCTGAGGATTTTGCATAAGAAGTCCTGGCAAGGTGGTGTGTGGTGTGTTAGGTTTCTATTTTTCATCCTAGTCACACAATGTAGTGGGAAGCCAACCCCAAACTCTGGTGCCAGAGAGGGTGTGGAAGGGGGTGATCTTCCAAGAACGCTACTGGCTCACTGAGCTCCTTGAGATGCCCACAGAGCCCAACCTCCAAGCTTGTCTTTCCCTTATAGCCTGGGGACAGCATTAGCTTCTTCTTAGCCCAGCTCTGTCCTCTGCAGCAAAACCTCCTGGAGCAGCTGTATAAAAGATCACTGCTGATTGAAGCTCGAGCACTGAACAGGGGCACTGGATGTAGCAGAGTTGTTCAGCACAGCTAATCCACTTAAACTGTGGAGCTCATCTGCTGACCTGCAGGGGTGGCAGTGCTCTTAGGTGTGATAGCTAAAGAGGCTTTGGCTTGAGCTACAGTTTCAGGGCAATCAAAACCTGCAGCTTGGGCTGAGCATCTGGTTACACCAAGTTGGCCCTGACCCAACCAAACGTGGTTAAAAGTGAGAGGTTGTGAGAGATAAACCCCTCTACTTAAGCCTTGTCCTAGCTCAGGAGCTGATCAGTGTGTTCAAGTGCTTTTCCAGCCTTAACTACTTTGATCAAAGGTAGGGCTTACTTGGTCTGTGAACAGGGATGAGCTTTGCCAGTAAAAGCCCTCTTTTGAACTAGGATAATTGTACCCACAGGGCTAGTGTTAACGTTTCTGCTTTAATTGTGTCACTGCACATAAGTGTACAGATCTTTTACAAGTAAAACCCCTTTAATTTCTAATGCAGTAAGCGTGGTTGGGTCTCACCTACACTGTGGGTGTTGGTCGTGGTGCAGGAGGAACAGCTGGTGTTGTAACAGGATCTCTGACTACATTAATCTGTTGTCCAGCCTGTGGCATATGAGGGTTTTCACCTCAAAGAGGTGGTTAAACAGTCCAGGTCCATCCAATATGCCAATGCTGGCTGAAGGCAGGCCCGGTGTGGTGTTTTTTGCCCTGTGACAGTGAGCAGGGGTGACTGCAGCCCACAGGAGCAGGCAGTGGGCACTGCTCCTGCCCTGCTGTTGTTTGTCTGGGGTGAAACCTTTATTTGTTTAGTCCTACCCTTTTTTACTGTTGAGGGGAAAGAGAGGGAGTAAGAGGAGGAGAGTGTGTGGCACACTGCTGAGTCCTCTGCTGTCCTCCTTGCAGTACTAGAAGACATCCAGAGAAGCTGAAACTTGGTAGTCTTTTGTGAAAAAGGTTTCTGATGTTCCTTTTACCAAATTACTAATAAATTATTTTAGACCAAATATAGATCAAATAATTTTCTGCAGCTATTCCTCGCTTACCACAGGGACATAGAAACAGCAGTGCTGCAGTCCTGTTGATTCTGGTCCCACCACAGGTAATGCAGCTAGAAACCACTCTCACACCACCCATGTACCACTCTTGCCACTGCATACAGGAACCTGCTCCCTGCTTTCCCTCAGCAGCAGAAAGAGGCAGAAATGAAGACAGAACTCACTCTGAATTTCAGAAAAGGCTGAAACTGGTCTGTTGGCGTGGAAAGACAACCAGGAAACAGGAACACCTGTGTTGCATAGCTTTGGGCAGGTCAATTATCCCATCTCTAGTGAAATTCTCTTTTGCATAAGGCATGAATAACAATACTCAATTTACCTTGCAGGAGTGTTACAGAGTGTGCAGTTAATTTTTTTCCACAGTGTTTGTGGTATGTGAAACCCTAAATGAGTGCAAAGCATTATTGTGATTTAATTTTATTGAGGGTTAAATATTGGTGACGTGCCCAGCTGAGCACTTGCTGGCAGTGAGCGAGGCAAATGACCAGCAGCAAGCAATGGACAAAAAAGGAAAACGGCGCCAACTTATTCCAGTCATACCTATTTTTTTTCCTCTCTTACCACTGTACATTTCCCAATAAGCAGATGGAGATGATCAAAATATCAAATTGGAACTCCGTGGTTTAATAGACTTGCATTTTACCATTTAAAAGTCAAATAAAGGTTAATGACATGAAAATTTGTCTTGTAGGAGAGTGAGTGGAAGTGCCCTGAATGGTCCTTAAATAATATCTTTCAGAAACAGACCGTACCTGGTTGCAGATTTTTCACTGGGTTGGTAGCATGCCTAGGCTGCTGGTCCCTCCAGGTTTCATGCTACTGCTGTAGAGGGGTTTGCACTGGATTAAAAACGTGGATGAAAATCACTTGGAGAAGGTTGGCACCTCATGGCACCAGCATGAACCAGGGGATGAGCAGGGGCTGCGTGCAGGAGTGTGTGTTGGGGGCTGATCCTGAGTTTGAAACAAGTCAATGCCAGACTACAGCGTGTGTCTGTGTTAGAGCTGTGTAAGAGAGGAGCAGTGTGTGTGATTTCTCTGCCTTGTTCTAATCTCGTGGGAATTGGGGCTTCCCATAGTGGTGGGGTTACTTTCAGGTGCCAGCGGGCTTCATGTTGCACCTTGGGGTCCCAGGCATTTTGTTAATGCCTGCTCACTTTCATTCATTTTTATTAGGTGTGAAATGCAGACACTTGTTCTAATTACCTCTGGTAGACATAGCACAATTGAGCAACAATCTTCTGGTAATCGGGGCTAACTTCTGCCCTTGGAAAATAGCACTCCAAGCATGATGGAGACAGGTATTTCTGGCAGAGGAAGGATTTGACCCTCACTTTCTCTGTGTTTGTTAATTCAATGTCTTTGCTCTCTGAGTGTCCTGAGAGACAGGTCCAGAGGTCAGCAAAGCAGGAAAGGATCTTTACAGTGTCTTCTTTTAAGGTTTGGGTCAAAAGTCTGCATCGTACCCTTATTCTTGTTGCATTTGAAAACATTGCTTGGCCCTGGATTTTTTCAGGTTTTTTTTCCCTTTCGTCCCGAGCTCCAAAAGCTGCCATGGTCACTTACCCAAACACAGTGATAGCATTAGCTCTACAGTTAACTTCTCATTTAGTGGTGTTTCTGAAAATAAGAATTGCTGCAAGAAAACAAATGGTAGACATGCAGCATATGCTGCACATGATCTTAATTTATTGCCTTTTTTTAAAAAAATACAGTATGAAATTTAGAGGGCAAATCTCAAATCCTGTGGAATTCATGGCACAATGCCAGTTTATTTGAAAGATCCTTATATTTGTCCCTGAATCTTACAAGTCCTTAACTACAATTTGCTTTCTCACATGCCACTCACCTTTAAGATGATACTCCTTTTTTGGCATTATTAATTATCATTATTGTTGTTGCTGTTATTATTCCAGGAAATCTGTATGGGAGGAACGCTGAAATCTGGTCTAAAAATAGCATTTTCATGTCCTCCTACTCACTGTACTTTGTGCATAGAATGCCTTTTATAAATGCAGACTTGCTGCTTGGCTAGATAAAAGAAACTGTCACTTGATTTCCATAACGAAGTCATTCCCAGGAGAATTTCATTGTTTTAGCAATAAAATTTTTCTAAAAAGCATTTTATTTTGCTTGAGAAAGATAACAGAAATGAACTTCTGAGTGGTTATTCCACAAAACAATTAGAAGAAAGCAAGACTGTCTTGATTTGATGTAAAGAGATTTGTATGTATATGAATTCCATTTCATGTAAAATGGGAATAAATTCTCAACTGAAAATCAAGTTAGAAACACCAAAAACCTTATCCAAAATACTTTCCCCCCCTTGCTTGCAGACACGACACATATCTTTATCAGGACTCTCCTGTATAAATTTGGTCATATCCTGGAGTTCAGCCCTATTTCAAAAGACACTTGCGTAACTTCTGATTCAGATACTTTCCTGAATTAGAGGCAGTCAAGGATAATCATTGCCAATTATTACAGTGCATTAATTTTGTGACCAGGTATGTTCATATTCGTGGGGAGGAATGATCTCTGCATGCTTTCTAAGGCTGAGCACTCCCTGAAGCAGGCACGGTGCTTTAGCTGTGGGTGCACACACTGTGGATGGAGCACAGTGCAGGCACAGTCCCGCCTTGCTCACATGCACCATGCTGCCCTGGCCTCTCTCACAGCATTTCTCATCCCTTTTCTCAGCTGCTCTTTCTCTCATGCCAGCATGACGTTCCTTTCCTCTGAATGCTAAACATGCTAAAGCTTGTCAGAATTATGGCATCAGAAAAGATGTAGAAGGCATATCTAGTAAGTGAAAGGTCCTACTGCTTGTATTTAGGTTTGGGGATTTTTTTAGGGGGACGGGGGCTGTCTCTCATTTGGACCTATTTTGAGCCATGCTTGCATTTTCCTAAGTGTGAATCTATGCAATTACCACTTCAGGTACCGTAGCCAGCCTACTGGTGTAGGTAGATACACGCAATAAGAAGCAAAATGGAATAGGAAAAAAACTATATTCTTTGTAGTCAGGAAAGCCTTTATGGATTTGGCATCGTACTTAAAATTGCATTGTATTAAAGAAATGCAACAATTTCAGAAATTATTATTTATAGGAAGATTTGTGAATTCAGGATGTGATATTCTGACTCACCCGACAGCAAACATGTTTGCGCTCCGGCTGGTATGACTCATGCTGACATTTGTCTTAAGCGTGGCAATTGTTTTAGCCCTCTGCTTGGTGCAGGATGAATGAAACGGCTGAGCTCCACTGTTGCAGATTTACTATGTGCAGCCACCCTGGTAAATCGCAGGCTCAGCTGTGGAGTATTTCCTGTCACACACACACACGTGCACAAACATACACGTGTGCACCACCCCCCGCCCCCCAGTAATGCTTTACTGTTAAATACTAGATTCATAGAAAGGAAATGCATAATTACTGCGCTGCCTTTTGCACCACATAAAGCAGCCCACATCAAAAGATGTTTGTCATTAATGTTTCAACAGGTAATCTCTGGAATGACTGCCAAACCGTGTTCCTGTTACTTAGCACTCAGTGTCGAAATCCTTGAAATCTTTGTTGTAAGGCAGCATAGTCATCTTAATCCTGCAAAAAAGTTAGTCAATAGTGCCTTTGTTTTCTAACTCTGTATCACGTTGCATCAGCATTGCAGAAGACGTGACGGCCCTGGAAGCAGGGAGAAGGTTAAGGGTGCGTTCTGGGCTGGCTTCCTAAGGAAACGAGGCTCACGTGGTGGCACTGTTTGTGCCTGTGCCCGTGTGTGTCCCCCCAGCCTGGCAGCTGGTGAAAGTCAGGTCCTAGAGGAGATGGGGAAGCTGCTCCCTGAAAACTTTATGTAAGTAGCAGATGAATAGCTCTGGGCACCTGTGGCTGAACCCAGTGAGGCAAAGGCCATGGCCCAAACTCAAATCTTACCGGCACCAGGGAGCTGGTACCATGGGCATCTCCTGGAATTACTGCTGCCACCAGAGGTCAAGCCTCTTCTCTGGTTTTCTGGGTTGTAGGATTAACAGTCTTCTTCAGGAGGTTTTGCTCTGGCTACTTAAAATACTGCAATTAAACAGAATCTCAACCACTGCTTTTGGTGCTGCTGCTGTTTGCAACTCACATCATTTGGATTCTCCCTTCAGCACTATCTTTGCAGGAGAGTTGTGGTCATTGTATGAAAAGTGTCTGTACATGTTACTAAAGCCCTTGAGCTTGCTCTCATCTGTAGCAAGTTAATAGGGTGCTGCAGTTCTTCAAATATGCAGGAGGCTCACTGTCTCCACTCAGGGCTGAGCTGCATTTTTTCCATAATAGCTTCCATAAAAGAAAAAGAGAAATATTTATGTCGTGTAACAGAAGCATCCAGAGTGGTTATTTTTATTGCTTATATCTGTTCAACATTACTGGCTCTCAGCCTGAATTATTATGGACCATTTGCATTCTTTTCTCAATCACTTCTTCTCAGAAGACCTGTGGAAACAACTGTGTTACAAACACGCAGGCAGTAGAGTTGTTTTTACTTTAAACCTCTGTATGAGAATGAAGAAAGTTGGCATCCTAAGAGAAATGTAGATCTGTGTTGAAATTTCTGCCCCCCCCCCTCCGCCCACCAGTATTCCTGCTTTGATAGCCATGAAAAAGTGGCAAATAGGGGGTGCTGATGTAAATAAGGTGATAGATTTTTGTTAAGAGGTACATCACTGTCATCTGGTAGGAGGTAATTGTGAGGTATTCTTCTTATGAGTCTGCACTGTTGCTGCTTAGACAAAACAACCTGAACAAGCTCCTCATAGTTTTCACCTGGCATTGTGTGTTGCACCCACAGCCTACCTCTTGACTTGCTATTTAATACCTTGTGCCATGGGAAAATCGCATGGAATTTAGAAACTAAGCCCACTAAGAGAAGCACAAGGATAAGCACAGTCTAACCTCAAGTCTTTTTGGAAAAACTGGATATTAGTAAAGTACAAATAAGGAGTATGGTTGTTATTGCTGTTACTTGTGTAAGAGTGATGTCTCTGAGGTCCTAGTTACATTTGTGTTTGTATTGTTATTAGGCATCATGTAAATGGAGAGTGTGAGTTTGAGCTCTTATGCATTTTTTCCTAACTGCTACTGTGGTGATGAACCTTCATCTGTTTTCCAGTCTCTTGTTCAAAGGTGTTGAGGTCAGGGAATGAGTAACAAGCAGTGGAGACGGCTCTGGAAGCAAAGTTGCTTCCATGGTTTCCAGATGAAGAGGTTTGGAAGGGCAGATGAGTCCAGTGAGTATGGCTGAAAACTCTCAGTCTGTTTGCATAGGCTGATGCTAAAATGAGGGGTGGTTTACCTGAACTTTAAGTCGTGGAAAATACCTGCTGTAGGTGAAGCAATGATGAATAATGGTCTTTAGATTAAATCTCGGGACATAGATTTCTAGATGACTCACAGCTAAGGTTTGTTGTGCAGAATCAGTGGCCATCTTCAGTAGTGGCTCCTGCACTAGAGGATGTGAGCTGCAGCCTTGCCCTTTCAGCCCCACGTGCTGCTCCTGTCTCTGTACTGTTCACAGATAGATGTCCCTGTCCTGCGTTTTCACTCTGAGTAAGCACTCACGTTGGAGATGCTTTTCACACAGGAAAGATGTGCTGGGCTGTGATGTCCCATGTTCACAGAGATGGGGAAGGCAACATAGATGTTCTTCCCTCTGCTACAAATTGTGAGGCAGGATGGATTGCTTCCTTATCTGAACCCCGTGATCTGCATGCTGTTTTTCTGGTTTAGGACCTGCAGGATATGCAAAGTGCTAACAACTTGATTTACTGTTCCCATGCACCCAGATACAGTTATTCACCCTGCTCGAAGTGGGTATAACAGCTTAAGAAGTTGGACATTTCACTGTGGACCACATGCAAAGCTGTGGGAAACGTTTGTTTACATGACAAAGCTGTGGAGGATCAAGCTTCAGATGAGGAATGGATGCTAAACAGAAATCAGGGTGATGGCTGCCTGTTTTATGCAAACAAAACCTCTTTTGTCCTAAGGTGATATTGCTTCACCAGAACATTAAAGTAGGCATAATTGGGATTTAAGTAGTTTTTACACTAGCAGAACATCAGCAGCAGCCTTTGTACACTAGACAAAATGTCAGAAGGTTTTCAGATGGGCAGAGTTTGAAGTTTGGCATGGCTGGTGTAGAGAAGCTTTTATTAACTTGAAATCTAAAAGATGGAAAGTTCTTGCTTGGTTCGTAGTTTTTGGTGGTTTTTTTAAATTTTTTTTTTATTTCCGTTAGAATCTTTTCTCATTGTGTAAAGTCAGCTAAACCTGTTGAAAATAATTTAGAAGTTTTTTTCTGACATGATAGATGATACACACATTAGGTAATTGAAATCATGCACACTCCAGGAAGATAAAACCTCGCCTTTCCCATTTGCGGTGAGGCAGGATTGAACCTGTCTAAAAGTATTGCATGTAGAGGGAGAACAAAGCAGGAAATGAATTAGGGTTTTATTTCAGTTGAAGGATTAGTTGAGGGATAATAGCGAACAATGAAACAACTTGAGCACAAGGCTGCTGTCTCTTAAACAGTTTTATTAGCTTATGGTGATTCGTGAATTAGGGAAACCAAATTATGTCATGCAAGAGAGCAAGGGATGACAATTAAAAATCTGCAGGAAAGAACTAGTAAAACAGTAATCTCACAGTGCTTGATCTTCAAAGCAAGATGGGAGAGCATGACCTTTTCTTGGAATAAATACATGATATTGCACTTAGCCAACTTCTGGTTTTCAGGTTTTGCCAATTTGCAGTTGCTCACTTGTACTACAGTCCTTATTTGTTGATTGCCCTGGGGTCCAATTTTAGTCTCAAAATACTCCTGAGAAGTACTTCCATGTTCTTTGATTTGAGATCTGTTCATGTCTCAATTGCACTTCTAATGTGTCAGCACAGTGTCCTTTTTAGCTCTCGAAGACAGGGCTATGCTGTGATATTTGAGTAACCATAATGCTGTGGGACCATGGAGAACAGCTTCCTTGGTAACGCTTCCCATTTATAGTGGAGATGTGATCGGTAACCGTGTGTGTGAAAATGAGTTGTTGATCATGTTGAAACTTCAGTCACTAAGTCTGGTTATGACCTAATTGTTCTGTGAACCAGCTTTCTCTGCTGGTCCCTCTGAGTTATGAATGTTTTACATGCTCTCTGAAGAACATGTCATCAGAGCCCATCAGATCTGCATAGCAAAAAGGATTGTCCCAATTAGGGGCTGAGTGCTCTGCTCTTCAGGTGAGGGTTGTGCTTCAAGAAGCAGCATCTCTCCATGCATCCTGAATTTTGTGCTATGCTATCTTTAAATCTTAAACATAAAAGTGCCTGGGAACATTTGCAGGCAGACATGCCTTGGCTCTCACAGAGTGAAGTGCCTATGGGTAAGGTCAAGTGAGCAAGTCGTAGCAAATTACTAGCTTGTGAATTTGTAGTGCATCATCTGCTCCATAATAACTGGCTGTGTGCATGGTACAAAGGCACCCTGTGGTAAATACGAGGTCTCTTGCCCCTTTTTTGCCTGAGGGGTAAGCTTTCTTGCTTCATGTCATCTTTCCTGTGAAATGTGAGTGCATGGAGAGGGTATCTGCCCCAGAGTACCACCACTGCACTGTATTGCACAGGTGCTGCTTGTGGCCTGTTCCTGTGTCACTGTGCTGGGGTCTGCAAGACACATTCCAGGCTGACAGCAAGCAGCCTTTCTCCTGATTCAGTGATCAAAGCCCTGGTTTGGGCAATGGGAGCCTTGCTGACTTGACCAGAATCAAAATCCTAATCCCACTTGTTGAAGTTAGTGGAAGGACTTAGTCACTGAGTGTGGTGGGTGTCAGCCCAGGGTTACACACAGCTGACTTTCCAGAGAGGCTCACAGGAGTCTATCCAAGCAGGAGTTTGCAAGGAGTAAACTTCCCTGCTCTTACTAAAAATAATTGGAAGCCATCTATTTTTGTTGGAAATGTTAAATATTTTCTCATAGTCATTTGGACTCCATTTGAAGGTTCCCCTGAATGCTGAATGACAAGAGATAAGGATTAAAAATTGCAACTTTTAGTGTTGCCAAATTATTGGGAAAAAAACTCCCATAAATAATTTGCAAATGCTGAAATCTTTCATTTTAACATTTAGAAGCAAAATGGTTTGAGTATTTCGAGCTGAGATGGAGGTTTTTTTTAATTGTGAGATTCTCGTATTTGAAAGAAAAAATAAATGGCTTGAAAATAAATTGGTTTGGTTTTAAGCAAGGTTTCATTTTTTTTTTTTTTAATAGGTCTGCATTATTTTTCTCTCTTTGATCTGCTTTCTAAAGTTAAAAATCTTGTGAGACCATGCCTGATGGTGTGGTTCTCTGTCAGATAAACAGTGGATTCCCATTTCAGTAGATGAGAGAAGCTATTGACCAAAGTCTTGGAAGTGTAGCCAGGGTCTGGGTATCTGAAGGCTCTTGAGGTAGCAGTGCCTCTGTCACACAGGAGTTGTAGTTCCCAAGAAACTACTGTGTCTTAAACTGGGAAGAATTTTGTAACAGGTATCTTGCATTGCTGCAGTCCATCCGGGAGAGGGCAAAGACGCATGTGCCTTGAGACTAGTGGTCACTGTCATCTTCATTGCCAGATACCTGCCCGAGTCCCAGCCAGCTGGGTGCAGGTTTACAGACACTGCTCCATGAGGGCTTAGCCTTAGCCAGTAAATCCGGGAGTAGTCTTACACCATAACTGGATCAGCTGGGCAGATACTGCTTTGGGCTTTGGAAGGTTTTGTATGTTCAACTAAAACAGTCATAGGTGTAAACTTCTTTTGAATAGCAACTTTTTTTTAATCATTGCATTGTCTTCCTTCTGCTCTTCTACCCATGAACTGCACTTGTCCATCTGTCTCACTTGTTTCCTGCCTTCAAGTAATGAGATTCATCTGCATTCATATGTGGCCGTCTAAGCTGAGCTCAGTGTCTAGACTCAATTTATGGAGGGAACCAGACCTTTCTAGAGAGTGAATCATTCTGTCCTAAACCAGATGCGTGATAGGTCAAATGAATAATTTTCTAGATTGCCTTGTTTCCTCCAGGTGAAGAGAGTTTACACTGTCTAAGGTGTAGAGTTTTGTCCTGCACTTGTTTTGTGTTTGAGGACATGGATTCCACCATAAGGCTATTAGGATGGGATCCATGTACACAAATCCTGAAGTGACATGTGAAATGTTTGAGAAGCCTTTCATTAAGGAGGTAGGAAATGTTGGTGGCACAAAGTGAAACTAAGAATTTAGGAAGCTCAAGGAGACCACGGGAACCTGGCTAAAGGAAAAGATGTTCAGTTTGGGGCTTGTGGAAATATACACTCTATTTTAAGTATTCTGTGTGGGGTTCACATAGAAATGAAACCCAGCAGTTTCCTCAGACCCCAATAAAAAGTCTGAGGATAGTCTGATACCTTGTGTAGTAAGAAAGAAAAACAAAAAGCAACAACAAAAAAGAAGAGTTGGTCCACAATGAAAGTTTGTCAAAAAATCAATGAAAGAACCACACAGTATTAAAATCGCGAATATGAAAAATACTTCCTACTGAGGAACAGCAAGAATATGTGTGCATGTGTGTGTATTTTTGGATTCAGTACTCCTCTGTTATAATACTGCAGATAACCATGGAGATAGATAGGTGTTTGCATTCCCTTAGAGGAGATCATTGAGAACAAAAATCTTCCTGTGTGATCTCTCTGCACATTGTGGACTTTGTTTGCAGATGCTTTTCTAAACAGCAACTCCAAGTAGTTTTTTCTTTCTCTTGTTAACAGCAACAGAAGTATCCAAGAATTATTTTAATTATGTATCTGCTTCAGCAATTCTGAACTGGGTTTTAATTTTTTGTAATAATATGTTCAGGGAAAATGACTCTTCCTATCCTAGATCAGTGATTGCCATACACTCACTCTGTAGAGGAGTCTCCATCTTGGGAGCTCATTAAAAATGCATTTGCTTCAAGGAGATGTAGGAATCAATTGTTCATTTGTTAAACAGCTTTACAGCTTTTCCTCTTTTTATTCCTTGCCTTCCTTTCTTACTTGGTTTTGCTTTTGTTTTACAGCTCTACCTTACTTTATTTGAAAGAGGAAAGCCAGTGAGGACCTGTGAACAATCCAGCAGCTTCTGAAAAATCTTCATGCTAAAGGATAATCCAGAATTCCCTGAAGAAGAACATAGTGAATGTTGTGAGTTCCTAGCAGTGATAACAAATGCTTCCAATTGTGTCTTTGGGAGGTAGTATCTGCGCTGTAGTGTTTGGTCTCTTCCCTGTGATGCACTGAACTCCAAAGAGTTTAATTTCTCTCCCTCTTACTTTTTTTTTTTTCTTTTAATGGGTTTAAGGGAAGACTAGTGTTATCTAAGGAAAGATGATGGGTTTATTTTCCTTGGACTGCTACAGTTATTTGTCATACTGCTATTGCTTTTCAGTTAAATATGTGAGCCTGCATTGGAAGGCCATGTGACTGTGTAGCCTAACAAGAATGAAAAATACTATGGATAAACAGTTCATGAATCTACAGGTCAGATTCAGGAGTTTTGTGTGTGCTTATACAATGGTTGAAATTATTTGACCAGTTTCAAATTAGAGAAATGCAAGTGTAGTTATTTCTGCCTGGTATTCAAAACTCCTGTCAGTCAGTTTATTATATTAGTTTGAGTATTTCCAATACAAATGCTCCCCTCAGAGGTTTATGTTCATGGGAATTGGAGTAGCACACCTTTCTGAGGGAAACACAGTCAGTCAACTGAGACCTTGATTCAGCTGTGGCATTGATAAAAGAAAATGTTCCCATGAGGGCTAAAGAGAAGGCATGGATATTTTTATGTTCATTGTTTTTCCTATGAAGCCCACTGCTTTTCTTGGTTGAAATGGGCAAACATGCCGATCAAATGTAAACATTCTCACAAAAAGAGGAAAACAAGAGTTCTCTGCCTGCTAGGTTTTAGAATAATCCTTACTTTTTTTCTTCAGAAAGAACCATGGGGATTTCCAAGTTAGGCAAGTTAGTATTTAATTCTTACGCCCGAAGTATGCAGTGGTCCTCCAAGATATTAGTAGTAATAAAACAAGCTGCAGATTCTTCCAGTTTGAGCAAACTAGTTTGTGCACTTTCCATTAATGTAGTAAATATATTTTCTGGCATGCCTTCTAGCCCCCTCAGAGTTGGATGCCCTCCTTTGCTCTGCTTTTTCCTTTGGGTTCAGGCTTCGGGGAGCAGATTGAGATGGAGTCTAAGTGATGCTGCTTTCCCAAGAGCCAGTTGCAAAATAAATATTCGAGAAGTCACTGAAATTTTTTTATTATCTCTTGCCTTTCACTGTATACTGCTTTGATATACAGTGAAATAGTTAACAAAGCCAACATTTGGAATTGTTACTTACTAGTTACCACTAAGCTACCAAGTTAGTAGCTCATTAAGATGAATAAGCAGTCTCTGAGATGGGGAGCTTCTCACTGTCTGTGTATCCAAGCAGACATGGCCATATCAGCTTATTCCCACACTTTGAAAGGCATCTTTAAAACCACAAGTGCTTACTTTGCCTGCAGGCATCCTAGAACAGGAGAGGACAGCCTTAAATAATAGTAGTAATAATAATAGTAATAATAATAGTAGTAATAATAATAATGGTAATAATAAATAAACAAATAAACCATCCTAGCATGCAGAGGTGTTGGGATAACAGGAGATGTTTGTTCAAGATGTTGCAATCACCTCCACTGATTGCAACAGCAGCACCACCTCAGGTGAAGAAGAGCATTCCCTGGGTCCTGTAAGGTATGTGGTGTGCCAGGTCAGCCAGATAAACTGAAAGAGGCAATCGTCAGCCATTACAGGGGGTGGGATATCTGTTGAAGATGCCAGTCAGTGTTACCATTACATTCTGCCCTGTCCTAAGTGTTTAAAATCAGCCCACTTAAAGCACAGTGTGATGTTCTGCTATTGTGGTGCCAAAACCCTGATTACAGTCAGGAGGCCTGGGTTTGTGCAGAAAAAGCAGCACTCTTCTCACCAGGTAGGGATGGGCAAAAGTGTTCTTGATAATTGCTCTTACCCTGGCATCCAGCCCTGGTTCCTTTTGAGGAATCATTTGTAGGTGATGGAGAGCTTTTTAGCAGTTCCTTGAGAGTGTATTTCATCACCTGGCTTCTGCTTGGAGACACTGGTGCAAGAAGGAGGCAGTCAGCTAGGCTCCTCCCCTCCTCTTTCATTAACCTCTTAGGGAGATGAGAATACCTGAGGTGAGGTGGTACAATGTTTCCCCTGAAAGGAAATACTAGCATACAGTGATTTTACTGAAAAATATTGCTCTCTCTTCCCTGTTTGCACAGTGTTGTCATGTTAAGATGTGAGGAAAATGATCAAACCTTTCCCACGGCAAGTGGTAGCTGTTCTCTTCCCTTCTGCTGCCTCCTTCTGCCACCCAGGCACATTTCAGAGGAAGGGGGGGGTGTGAGGAGGGAGGGGTGCAGTAAATTGGGACCAGTGTCTTGTATCCACCTAGAAACTGCCTGTTTACTAAACAGTACAAATTTCTTGCTTCCTTTTTCCTGCTCTCTTCATTTGGATGAAACGCATTTCTGGAATAGCAGTGCTTGTACAAATGAAGTCCATATTCCACTTTTGGGGAGACAAAAAGGGATGTCAGGAGGGTTCATTAAGGAGGAACGTTTACTTTAGTAAGGGTAAAAATGAAGCAAGACAAGACTCCTTTGCTTTTGCCAGAGGGTACCTTGTATATTCCAGCATATGGTTTTGTAATTTTCTGGTAGGATGTAGGTATCCTGAGGTTTTTTTTTTCCATTCTGAAAACATATGCCACAGCTTTTTTGGAGTGCTAGCCACACAAGCACAAACACATTCTAACAGGAGCAATGAATAAACTCTTCATGTTCCTCACTCGCAGGCATTTCTTCACATTATTTTTTTTCTGTGCTTAAGCGAAAACCTCTGGCACGGTTTGTGGGAAATGGAAAATAAATCTCTAAATCCAGTATGTGTCAATAACAGAAACGTGTTTAGTTGATCTCATATCTATAACTGTTATTTTGGGCAAACTGCAGATGGTAGGATAGTAAACATCCCCATTTCTAGCCCAGACAGGCTTTGTATGCCCTGCTTCAGTGAGAACCTGATGCTGTAAGGGCTGACTCTGAGGACGATCTCAGGGGACTGTGGTTGTGTATGGCTTAGCCCCAGTTCCATCCCATTTTTGAGTTGCTGCCTTCTTTTTCTGTTCCTTGGCCCTCCTTGCTTCCTCTACCCTGGGTCCTATCTCCTATGTACTCCCCCCCTGGCTGCCGGCTGTTTTTCCTGGCACGTGGAGCTGCGACGGGTCTGGGAGCGACAGCTCCTGGAGCTGATGTCAGTGCTGCTTCCTGAGCCGCCTGGCCAGGCTGGCTGCAGCCCAGGCACACCCTCTCCCCAGAGCATCACCTTCTCTGCCTGCCTGTCCTGCTGCTGCAGCAGCCTCTCGGGGGGGAGGCTTGTGCAAGTGATGGAAATGGAAGTTAGCGAGCCTTTCACGGCGGTTTTCTGTGAGTGGCCATCTCCCACGCCTGGAGCCTCAACGCTGGGTTTGTGGCGTGGCTGGAAGTGATGCCTCGTTTCTGCTCTGAGCTGTACACACCTTGGAAGAGCGACGGGAAGCTTTCACACATGCAGACTTAATGGTTCTGGATGTCTCTGCCTTTGTGTCACTTCAGTATTATCCGTATGCTAAATCACTCCATGGTTTTCTATGGAAATTACCAGGCTGCTGAGAAAAGAGCAGAGCTGCATGTGTCCGTTCTTCCAAACAACAGCCCAGTACATGCCACTCAGTATTTATAGTGAGAGGGAAAAAGGGAAGAATCGCTTTAATTTGAGAAATGTCTCTCAGAAACAGCAGTAATTTATTCCTAGGCATTATTCTTCATTAAGAGCTACAGACAGCTGCAGCTTCCCTTTAAATAGAAATTGCTCTCTGCAGGCATGCTATACATAGGGCTTCAGGTTTCTGCCATTTCTCTGCCAAAAAATCAGAAGTATTTCTCACCAAATAAATGTTTATTCAGAAAGTCATATTTCCTGGCTTTTATTTCACGTCACAGGCTTCCGGCAGCCAGGCAAGAACAGCTCAAGGCTGTCGTTTGGGAGAGGAAGCTGAAACAGTTTAATTCTCTTGTGGGGCTTCAAAAAAAGGTCTCTGACCATAACTCTGGGCCTTCAGTTTGGCAGTTTACTTTAGCTGTTGAACACTGGATTAAAATGGATGTTGCAGAAATCCTGCAGGGCAAGTGTGCCTGTGCAAATGCAAAGTGGGTGGTGGTGGGTGTTTTTGTGCATCAAGTCAGCTCATCCCCTCTCCCAGCCTTGAAGCCACAGCCATCCTCAGACTGCATGGGTGGCAAACTGGCTTTGGCAGCTGGCAGCAGCTGAGCTGTTTTGTTGCTGAGGGATCCCCCGTATGATCAGTGTACGGACACCTAGGGACAGCAGGCGAGAACTGGGCCATGCCTGCTTGCACCTGCCACCCAGCAGAGAGGTGGCCAGGGTGGTTCAAGTCCTGCAGAAGGATGTGCACTGAAGAAGCTGTAAGCCACCAATGCTCCAGAGGAACAAATACCTTTTTTATTCACACCTGTGCAGCTTTCTTGGATTTACCTTTGTCTTCTCCACATTTCTGCTGGCTGGCTCCTCAACTAATGATTTCCTAAGCTGCCTTTTCCCCACTGTCTTTTCCAGCCTGAACTGCTGAGCTTCCTCTTTTGTCTCCAGGGCTTGTCTGCTGGACCCATACTTCCCATTCAGTATGCCAGCCCCTACCTCTCCAGTAGATGACTTTGCTGTTGTAGCAGCCCCAGCTGGTTGTCTTTTGTCATCTGTGGCTGTGGTGTTCCTGTCAATATATAATGTTTTCCTTCTCCACATCTCCTCCCAGTTCTCCCTGCACTCCTAAGTTTATGGCTTATAGTATGCAATCCATGTATTTAAATAATTTTTAGTTAGGTCATTCATTACTCTCTTGCTTTCTTCTTGTCCGGTATAGGTTCCAGAGAAGTGAGAAGCTGTAATTTTTCTAGGGCTAAAATCCAAGCCTTTGATAGGCAGGCATGACGCCTGAGGCCACTACATGTTGCTACCGGTTGTCAGCTTTGTAAAACTTACCCTGCAGAGCAAAGAAATCTGGGCACAAAGATTGTTCTCCTCTTTACTGTGGCAAGCTGTAGTTTCCCAGTCTGTTCTGCCTTCCCTTCATTGTTTTCCAAGCAAATGGCTGTAAGATTATGACTCCCATGTTTGGACTAAGAACAGCTTTTGCCTGAGCAAACAGATTTCTCTTTGGCAGTCACTTTAACTGCTGCCCCAGCTTTTTGCTGTCAGCTTTGTTTCATGATTTGGCATTAGAGAAGTCCAGGCAGTCCTAGTGCACAGTGCATTGGAGCGAGTAAATGCACAAGGCAGGCAGGTGAATAATGCCTTTGTTAATGATCACAATACCAGTGTGGTCCATAAGACCACGGAAAGCATCTCCTGTAGTTCAGCACTGTATTATGGTTCCTTATCTTTAACTTGGTGGTGCCAGCTGGAGAAATTTCTGATCCTTGCTGGCAACTCTGCTTGGTCCAAGAGAGTTCAAGTGAAACCACAAAGAAGCATTGGGAACCAAGCCCAGCCTTCACAGGTTTATAGCATGGCGTGAAAGCTGCCCTACTATTTGCAGGTTGTGTCTGGGGTGAAGCTGGTCAAAACACAGGTGTCTCACACATGTGAGAATTTTTTTCCCCTTTTCTTACGCTTCTTGTGTTTCACTGCCGCTTTCTTGTGCTGCTGTGATGGTTAACATCACTGGTGAGCTGGTGAGCTGCACCAATGATGACCCTAACAATATCTCATAACCTGCCAATGCTTCTCTCAAAGCTGATAATGTTTGTGGCAGCAGCAGCAAGAAGAGAATATAAATTAAGCTGTCCTAGAGAGGAGTTTTTCCCATTTTGTGTTTGGAGTGTGCATTCAAAAGGAAAGGCTGCTGATAGTAGTTTGAGAGAAATCATGAGCTCTTTATAGCAGAATATTATTCTGAACAACTTCTTCATTCATAGTTATTTCAGGATTTTTTCAGCCTGCTAGGCATGTTGACCCTGGATCCGTATTTTGGGGAGGACTACCAGATACTTTTATTCAAACTGCCTGTATTGATGCTATCGGGTTTCCTTCTCAGTGAGTTTTATGTTTCTTGTTGTTAATCAGCTTTGCTGTTTCCAGCTACGGACACTGATGAATGTTTCAGAGGCACCTGATGGCACAAAGGTCAAGAGGAAGCTTGTTGACAGCTTTGCCTTTAGCTTCTTTTCCTGTTGAGGTGTCAGAACTAGAGACAGAGTAAGGAAACTGGAGATACTGTTTTTTATTTATTTCTAATGAGTTTTCCTGGCAGCTCTTTAAATAAAAGAAAAGGCCTCCCTACTATGGCAAATAAAGTTCATTGCAGTAGTGCAAGTTATTACCAAGTTATTGCACTAGTAATAGAAGAAATCTGTTTGAGGATTGAGGGCTGCATTAGATGAGATGAGAACATTATTTGTGGTTTTCTGTGCCAGGCAACCTTCAGTCAGAATTGGGGTGGTGATTTATAAATTCCCTTTGTCTCACTTCCAGTGTTTGGACTTCAGTGAATCCTGCTAAAACATTACAAAAGCTGTGTCAGTTGAAAGAAGCTGCGCAAAATGTGGATCAGCTTCCTGGACAGGAGTACATTTGTAAACAGGGCTGTGGAGATTCCTTGCAACAGGAGTGTCCTTAATGGAGGCAGTCAGCAAATTGTGCTTTAAGCCTTCAGCTCCCAGGAGTTTGTCTCTCTGGCAGATAAAACTTGTCTTCTTAGCAGATTGATTTATCATTTCTGATGCAAATAGCTGACAAAAAGAAATTTCAGGTAACATGAACCTCTGGTGAAGTAAAAGGGAGTTTGACACTCATGGTGGAGCAACAGGAAGAGCACGGGAGAAGCTGATACTTTTCATATTCACAGTTAAAATGTTTTGGGCCTATTTAACGTTGTTTGAAAGGAGTATTTTTTGTTATTTTTTTGGTGGTATATTTTTTTGGTAAAGCTGCGCTCTGCAAGCGACTGTGTTAAAGAATCAGTTTCTTACGGGGAAAAGAGACAAAATAATACCTCTTTGTCACTCAGTCATGTACTGCTGCCTTTTGAAGTGGGAAGATCCTTGTAACATATTTCTGAGTTAAGACATGTCCATTAATTCCACAGTGCAAATTACCAGGATCCTCTTTCCTTTTACTAGAACCATTAAAACATTTGTATAACTATCTTTATTCAACCTGAGGGATAGCCTGCAGAGCTGTCAAGGAAATATAAGTACAAGCACTTCCTTCTTGTTATTGACCAGTCAGACCAGTTCAGCTGAAAGGATTTTGCTTAGTAAGCAGTCCTGCTGCTCCTGATGGTATCCATAGAAAGGGTGAGTGAGCTGTAGAGCATTGTATGTCTTCATTATAGGGTGAAGTCTCTTCTTAAATTAAATGAAGCTGTCAGGCTTCATTAGCTCTGGGTTTTCTTGTTGTTATTATTCTAATGTAATTATCACTTTTCTTCAGTCAGCCTTCTGCTTGCCTACTTCCAAATAAACTCTTTCCATCTGGAGAATATTTTGAGATGGGGAAGGTACAGTGAAGAAGTGAAACTATTCTCAGCGTTGTGCTCTTCCTCTCCTTTTCAACTACCTAGAATGCTATACAAGGAAATAGAAATAAACAAATACACAGCAACCATAAGAGGATCCTCTTCCTCAGAAAAGATCATGCAAAGGAAGACTATAGAGTATCTGTCTAAGCACATGCAATGGGAGAAAGCATCATATGTTGATAGATAAGATCCCTGAAGTTCTTTGCTTCAAAAAAAGCAGCATTAAGAACCGAGGAAGCACCCCACTCTGCTCTCACATGACAAGGCACGTTGCTTCAGCAGTAAGTAGTTCTTGGGCATAATGAAATACCTGCTGACTGCAGGGAGTAAGAAAGGCTCAGTCACGATGGGTACATCTATTTGTGCATCCAAGCTCTGTGCAGAGATTCCCAAGCTGACAAGGTGCTTTGCTCAGGCTAATTAGCCCCGCTTCTCTCCTTACATCTTCTCTGCTTATGCTAATTAGACTGAGCAGGGTGCTGCCTGACACTGGTGAGAATCAAACAAGTGTGTCTGTACAGCCTTGCCCTGCAGTGTACCCTCTGAATGCCTGAGCTTGCTCACAAACCCACGAGTCTGTGCCAGCAGCTGGGCAGCCAGCACAGGTATTGCCTGCAGTTTGACTGTATGGGCTATCAAGCATCACTCAGCCTTGGGTGGCTTGCTGGGACTGCAGTGAAGGTACTAAGTGGTAGGGAAGATCTTGGGCAACTCATAGCCTGTAGCCTTGTTGCTCTCAGAAAAACACATCCTCCTGGGTGTCTTTGGTCCTGTTCATTCTGTTGCACGTGAATGTCTTTCCTGGTTCTGGAGGTGGTGCTCTGGAGCCCTGAGGGAGTTGGGGGCGTTGTGTGAGGGGACAGAAGTATCAAGGCAGACAGCTAGAAATGGTGAAACTGAGGAATAAAAGTGTGAAGAACATAGACTTTCTGCTTTTCTTCCTGTTTATATGTGCAGGACTGACAAAAAAATGGGCTGCCATGTTGAATTACATCATGAAACCTTGCTAATTAGCTGCTCTTTTCCCACTCCACCTCTCCCTTCTTCCTTCCCAGGTGGAGTTCTTGCAGAAGGAAATGAGTGCAGGGATAAGTGACTTTAATAATTTGGTATTTTAACATTCAATTCCAGCTAAGTTTTCTATCAAGTATTTTTTCAAAGACATTGAGTAAGCTTACAGAACACAGGTTATAGAAGAAACAGTCAAAAACTACCTTGACAATCCCAAAATGACAACAAATAAAACTGTTTTCCCTCATTATAGCAGAAGTGGCTTTTTACTCCCTGACTGTTCTTCCTCTGACTGGCACTTTCCTGGGCGATGCGGTTGAGAGCAAATGCGTATGTATACACACATACACGCACGCCTATCTATATATACATTGATCTGAGTGAGCCTGGGAATGGAAAAGCAAGTGCAAAAACATATGCTGGGTTTGGCAAGTTGGTCCTTTTAGTTGCACAGTTTCCTGATTTTCTTCGTTTAAAAGGTGCGTTAATGTTCTGTGTATGATGCTCTCAAGTGTGATACTTGGATCTCGTCAGAAGATGGATGTTCATGTTGCGTTCCATATTGTGAAATAGTAGTCCTCAAAATATCACATCAAGCCACGAATAAATAGCTGTGCTGTATTATTTTGGGGAGTTGCAGTTTCTAAGACAGTCGGTATGATCTCAACCATTAAGTGAGTAGAAAGTGTTTTGAAAAACTAGAAAGAGCTTTGTTGACTGAAATAGCTGGGTCAGAGCTGAAAAGGAAGAGTTTGCTGTTTTAAAACGTAGCAGACATTTTAGACATTCTTATCAGGCTGCTTCAGTAACGCAGTTGTGTGAAAGACTGATAAGGGAATGTGCAATAGCAGCCCTCATCATTTAAAGTGCCCAAACTTGGCACATTTTCTGGCAATGTAAAATAGCAATAAATATAAATCTTGTGTTCTGGAATTCCCGGGTCTCCTTATTAGCAGATCAGTGTGTAAATACTGGCTCAGTGTGTCTAGTACTAGAGGGATGTGTTTTGTTCCTGCAAACAGATGTGTGCTGGCTCTGCACCCCCTGGCACGTGTATAAAACAGAGTAGATTCAGAATGAGCTGTACTCCACATTTTCTAGAGGAAGTCTGTTTTGTATAAACCACACATAAAATTGGCGTGTCCATAATTTTTCACTGCAATGCAGGTATTTCACCAGTTTTAAATCATGACTTACTTACTGGTTTCAGTTGAGCTGCCTAGTAATAACTTGCCAGGAGCATCGTAACAAGACAACTCAATCAGAATTCCAGATTTAATGCTGCTCCTTGGTCAGGTTGGGACTGACAATTTTCCTTTTGCTCCCAGATCTGCACCGATTAAGTGCATAAAAATGGTTTCAAAGAGCAGGAAGAGCTTCGTTCACTGAAATGACTGCACTGGAATTGGAAGTGGGGAGCAACAGGAGAAAGAGCACTGGACTACTAGTGGCAGGGGACAAATCCCAGTGTTTGCACTCCATAGCCCTCATTGTAGACCTGAAGTAGCTGTTTTTTCTCCTACAAGCTTGAGCTCTGAGCCTGCTTGTTAACTTGTGCATGCTTTTCAGGTTGTCCGGCATGTCAGGCCTGGAGCCTTGAAGCAGTAGGGAATGGTGTTGATCCTTGGTCAAAGAGGAAAACCACCATGCCAACACAAACCTGGTTGTCTGATGAGAGCAGTGCTAAAGGTAACACGCAAAGCACTGATGATTGCTTCTTTGGGAAAGCAACTGGAAGTAGGATAAATGGTCCTTAATTGAATTATGATTGGCATTTTAAGGCTTATGACTTAAGCTCAATGAAGGCATTTCTATTTACATGTTCCTTCAGGACTTCAAAATGTTGCAAAGAGCACAATAAACTTTGATTGTGGTTGCACAAAGGTGGCATTATTGGTGTAACCGAAACTGAAATTGCACTCAGATGAGTTTGGTCTCAGTGCCTGTATTGTGCCGGAAAACCCAAGTGGTTTGGTTTAGAAAAGATTTGTCATATTAAAATCTCTCTTCTTGGTTCTATGGGGTTTTTTTTTTGTACTTTCCATTTCTGTTTTGGCAAAGATGGTGAGGGGGATGAGGAGTTGCAGATTGATGATTGTTTGTCTGTAAACCGTCTTACTGGAACAGAGACTGTAGGAGGCTTTCTCATGGCTCTTAGTCAGACCACTGCCTTATCCAAACAGTATGTGACCCTCAAAATGCTACATGTGGCTCTAACCCAGCCTACCTGCCTGATCAAAGGGGATATGGACATGTTTGTAGCAGAGTGAGAGGAGTATTAATTTGAGGAACTGTTCCCATGTGTTCTTAAGTCTTTCCTTTCTAATAGCATCCTTTCACTTGATTTATTTTAATCCAGTTCGAAGGTGGTCCAGGAAGTAGAATTTGATACCTCAATAGAGGAGGTCACAAAATGAGGGCAAGGCTGTGTCCTGACATCACAACATGATGCTTCTTCTGACATTGCATTGATATACAATAACTTGTAGAGGTAGCAATGTAGCAACTCAAAACAAGCACTGCAAAAACCTTCATCTCAGACAGTGGTTGTCACTAGAAATACAATTGCCTGTGGGAACCATCAGTCCTAAGACTACTCATAGCAGCAGTGTGGGACAGTTTATGGAATATGGTTTGAGGCATTTCCAGCCCACGGATGTCAGGCTGACTGCTGGTAGAGACTAATGGCAGAGATCAAGACTTGCTGGGCATTACTTGACTCCAGTTTTATGGTGGAATAGGAAAGAAATTGTATCTTTGATATTTACTTGAAAACAGTAAGAAAGGAGGAGATACAGAGAAGGATATGCAGTTAGAGAAGTAAACCAACTATTCATGCTGCACTTTCGTATCACTTCTTGCAGTAAAAAGTAAATTCAGTAAGTCCTGTTTTGTTATTTTCTAATTGTTTTTAGATTAATCTTACAGTGATAGGAACATTCTTCCCTTGGTAATAATTCTGATATGAAGAATTTGAAATCTAAGGGGTAAAATAAGGGACACTTTTTAAATAAAAAAGGAATCATTTAAATTATTCTTGAGCAACTACCAATTACTTTATCTTTTTACATGCAAAGGGAGCAAAGGAAAATGGTAGAAATTCAGCTTTGGTAAAGTTTGGTTTAATAGTGCTATGCATGGCTGTATTTGAAGAGCAGAGGAAGCATGGGTTTTTTAAGAATGGGTCCCCTAGGAGTTTGAGAAGACACCTGATCAGAAAGCTGGAGTGTCAGATCCTACAAGATCTGACTAAACAAGATTCTCTCTTGTTTAGTCTTCTTTGGGATTCTGCTTTGGTTTTTAATTTAAGCAATCACACTGTCAGTTTTGTCTTATGTTACCTTTTTATTAAATGCATCTACAATTCAAGTGCACTGAACCTGTTAGAGGCCGGTCTTGCCTTTTGGACAGAGAATTGCATTTCATGGTTTTTATCATATCTTTATAATTTTTTCCTCTCTATCCTGTCTGCAGATGGAATAGCTGGTATTTAGATACTAATATATTAACTCCTGCAGCCATTTCCTCCTGTGCAGCCTGTGGTTTGGGAGGACTCCACTGGTGAGTCATTGACTTACAGTCAGGAGACAGTGGCAGAACCAGAAGGAACAGTTATCTGATGGATGACTTGAGGCATGTCTTGACCAGTCAGTGCTGCAGCCATAAAATGCAGATAATGATGCTGATATCACTCCTTGGTAAAGCATTATGAAATGTTTTCATGAGTATTTCTGCTCAAGAGCCTGAGTGTTTTTGGTCTGGATTCCAGGGACATGAGGTGTGTGTGATGGTGATGATGCCTGTCTGTTTGACTCTCCATCCCCATTTCCCCCCCACCTCCCTGTAACACTGTCTTGGCTAATTCCCAACAAATCCTACAGTAAGCAAAAGTCTCAAAACCAATTAAATTCCTACGACTATTTTTGTTGTCATTGCTAAATTCAACAGGCAGAGGAGGTGAGAGGAATGAGCTACTGCTGACATTGAAAGGAAAGAGACAGCCAAGCTCTGCCTTTGGTTGCTCTCCTTGATGGTGGCTGGCAGTGAGTCCCACTTCTGCATCCAGAGGGCTGTGGCAGCCCTTGCCCAGGTGCCAGGCCAGCATGGCAGGATGTGGAGCAAAGCTGGGCAGTTGAAGGGCACCAGAATGAAGATGGTGCAGAGATGGATAAATGCAGAGGGATAGCAGAGCACAAATGCTGCACTCTGTTTTTTGGGAAGTGTTGTTAGAAGGGCTCTGACTGAATTTGTAATTTAAAATCGTGGAGGTATTTTTGTTTCTGGCTGCTTGAAACATGACTTTCTCATGTTTCTGGGATGTTTTCACTCTTCTGTACAATGCTGGGTTCCTCTGCTACAGGGAGCTCTGAATCTTCCCTGGAACTTTTGGCAAAGCTCATGTGCCCTGTCCCCTTCATACTGCTCACATTTAGCTTCTGCACTGAATGCAAATTGAGAGCTGCCCTCTTTCCTTGTAACTGTGGGGCTTCTCCCCATGTATACCAAGTGTAAGAGCCTTCCTGTTCTCCTGAAAAAATGCTCAGTGTCCTCAATATACACACTTCATGTTCGTCAGGCCCTGTTTTTAGTGACTGCTGAGTTTCTCCCTTGCACAGCTCTGTTTGTGCCTCTAGAGCACTGGGCTTTTTCTGCATGAGCCCTCTCACTTACTTGGCACAGCACTCTGGTTTTGTATTGTTCTGTACATTGGAGGCAGCTACATGGTCGTAGTAAATTCACAGCGATGCAAATTTATTATCTCTTGTTTAGTAACTCAGTGGGGCACATGTTTATCTTGTACGCCTGAGTGCTGTTTTTAAATAATACTGTATATACAATAGATAGATTTAAAGTTGACTAACCAAGAAAACATCCTCAAGGCTGAAAGAATAAGTGTGAAAGATATGCAAGAGTTGCAGGCTGGTTTTTAGCACTGCTTTGTGTCTGGCGGGCTGACGTACACGGCTGTAGCAGTTAGATGTCTCATTTACGCACCCAGATAAAGCCAGGAGAGTTTAAAGCAATCAGATCAATCTTGTGTTCTGGAAGAACAAGTTTATCCTTTGCAAGAGAGATTTCCAGATTGTTGATGTTTTGTTTTGTTTTTGTTTTTTTTAAAAATAAGGAATGTTTGCAGAAGCATCCTTTCACTAGGAAGAAGAGACAGGTAAACAAGTAGCCAGCTGACCACAAACTCTATGGCTTCTACAAAGGCAATTATAGGATGACCAAGACTCTTAAGCTACCTTCATTGAGGTCAGTTTTTTCCAGAGATGTTAGTTTAGGTGGGTTAAGAGTTCAGTTGCTTTGAAATGGACAAGCCATGACCAGGAAGAAACATGATTGGAAAACCATCAATCATGGAAAAATACTCTAGCCTAAAGTCAGCTTTCAAGTCTCCAAATCTTTTTATTGACTTCATAGATTTAAGGTTAGACTTTCAGTAAAGAAAGTCAAGATCAGACGTGTTTCTGAAATAATTTTCAGGGGTTATTTAAATGTAACACACTTTTTTGCCATTTTAATAAGCATCTCTTGTGTTGAACTTATTATTACTGCTGTGGCTTTAGATTTGTCATTAAAGCCTGTTTTGGCTGGGCATTTGAGTACATAAATGTAACAAAAGGACTCTCCAAGCCAATGAAGTCATAATGTGCATGTGTATGTTTGCGTGGAGAATGGAGGTTTCAGACAATGTGTACCTTGGCTTCCAAATCCACCTATCTTTGCAGTCATTTTGGATGACAGTGGATAATAGCCCAGGCTGTTGTACAGTGAACAGAATAATTAGTCCAAGAAGGACACCTCTAACTTCTGGCTGAAAATCCCATCATTGAATAAAAGGGAATTTACAGCCTGCAAATAGTGCCTGAATCTGCTTCAGATCTTTCTCTATTAGCTTGTCTGTTAATATTTTTTTTTTCATTCACCTCCTGTTTGCATTGAAGTAAGAGTTGCAGAAGACCTTTTATATGCTTCATGCCATGTCTGTTTTCTTGACAGGATGTGACAGGTCACTGCAATGCATTTTTAAGACGTTTGTCTTATTAAGTTCCCAGTGTCCAGACCTCATGGCTTCCTCCGCTTCCCTCCAAGGACTTGTTTCTAAGTCTTATAACATTCAGCCTAATTTTCACTTTTTAAAAATTCCCTCAAGTTGCCTAAGACACCATCTTACATAATACTGTCTAACTCACTTGTGATGTTGAATGTAACACTAGGGGTGGAATCAGCAGTAATTGGATACTGGTAATCAACTGTTCCTTCACTGCATGCTTGGAGATTCTCCTGAGAAGCTGCCCACATGATATGTCAAACTCAAAAGCAGAGAAAATGTGCTCTGGACAGGCACTGAAACTCTGAGATGTTTGGGTTTGTCTGAAGCAATGTGACTGAGCCTTTTTTGTATTGGCTGATTGAAATGGTGTTGCTGCACTTCAGAATTTCTGAAGGACTCATTTCATCACTCTGCCTTTAATTTCCCTCTACTGCTCTCAGTTCTTTCTTATTTTACTGTCAGTCCTATATGCTCTTGCAACACAAAGTTTTCATTTCTTCCTTTTTATTTCCACAGTAGATAGTGTAGTCACATCCCACATGGCTCTGCCATCTGGAACAGCTTCCTTGACTCATATTCCTTTCAAGTTTCAACTTTGGCCTCTATGTGATAATCTTCCTTCTAAGAAAACAATCACATCTTATGCCCAGAGGCTTTCAGTTCTTCTCTGTTCAGTCTTCATCCTCAAGACGTGGCTCTTGCCTACCCTTTGATGCACAACGTATATTGTGATCTGTACTTATTAGACATGAAAGGCCTATTTTAGAGACACGTAATACATAGTTGTGTCTAATTCTTGTTCAGGACAACACTTCAGGGCATATTTACCTTTTTAGCACCCTCTTGTCCTTTTGATTGCAGTTGGCTCAATTGATTGAAAGTTAGGTACACGTTTAAGTACTGTGAATATGATAAAGCCTCAACTGTGAAAGATGTTTTTTTGATTTTAATTTTTTAAAAACTCAACTAAAGCATATTGCATCGTCTGAAAATAATAAAAGATTCAACAGAGAAGATTTCAAATCTGATACTACATCTCCTTGTCTCATCTTGAAAACATCAAATACGCTGTAAAATCAAACAAAAATATACTTTTCAAACTGTTGACTCAAAACATTTTCTGCTGCACACCAAGATTTTCAGTAGTTGACATAGTATGCAGTTTTTCTAAATTAAGGAAGTTTCATACTTTGTGGGATTTCATAGTACAACTGCTGAGCTGCAATACTTGCATAAAAATGGCTGTTGGTTTACTGAGTGGGTGGACACCACTTGCAGTGCTACTGCTTTTCACCTAGTGGCTCCCTTAAAGCCTCCATGAGATGAGGGGAAGATACAGCTAACAGCAGCTGTGCCTGGGCACCACACAGTCCTGCCTTTGTCAGCAGTGCATTCATTGACAGGAATTGCTCTAGGAGCAGTGCACGGGCTCAGCTGTCTGTTTTTGAGTGCTGGATGTGGTCCATTGGTCTATCTCAGACTCACCATGAGTTCATGGAAGGTCTGCTCAAACTTCTACTTCAGACTGTAAGTCTTGGGTCTGGGATACTACAGACAGATAACCACTCACTTCTGAAATAAATGAAAGTTCATTTGCAGGGTCCTACCCATTATCCACCATATTTACCCCTTTCTCACTATTTCTTACTTCTTTCCAGGCAGAAGGTCTGTCCAGAGGGAACACACAGGAACATGCATCCTTCCTAATTCATAAAAAGTAAGGATCAGGGAACAATGCCTGGCTGAATTATAGCTCTTTAAAGGAGGCTCATTTAGAGTCCAGCTGGCATCTAAATTGGCTGTCCTTCGGGAGAATGCCTCAACTTCAGTGTGTCTCCCACCAAAACCAAGAAGGGGAAATGCATTCCTGCTCACCCCTAGGAGTAAAGCTGCCCTGGAGTGTCTAAGTTGCAGCTTAGGAAGTCACAAGGCAAAGTGGCTTAGGCTGCTCTTGCAGCCCACAAAAGCAAAGCTACCAATTAATTTGTTATGGAAACTCACATGGTGTCACCATGGCCTAACTTCGGGCAAATCACTAAAAGGAAGAGAGTAGTGGCAAAACCTGCAGAGTGGTTTTATAGGCTTCTCAAGGTTTTTTTGTTTGTTTTCATTTGGTTTAGGTTTCTTCACTTGGTTTGCTGTCCCTACCTAAGCATACAGTTCCAGTTCCTGCTGTTTCAACAATCCTCTCCTTGCTCTGGATCACTGGGAAGTTATGCAGTAACTTCTCATTTGCTTCTGGAGTGATGACACTGGCAGTGTTGTAACATGAGAATGTTTTTGAAGCCTGAGTGTGGGCATATGATTGTCAAAGTTGAGGGGTTTTAATATAGAATTTGAACCACACTGCTTCATTTATGAGAGATTTGCTTTGTCTTCCATAAAATGAGGAAAGCATCCGAAGACTGTGTGATGCTTAGTTCCTTGTGAATCATGGGGATTGTGAAGTCAAAAGTCCTTCTAAAATGCATTGGTTTTGTGCCTTTCACATAGTCCCCTGTGCAGACTTGTATGAATCGTATGAATCTGTATTTTTTTGCCTCTCTTAAATGCTCAGTCTATGTAAAAAACCTTCCTCTGTGTGACAGTGGAAATACCACTGCAAGTAAAAAAGATTCATGTGTTCCTTTTCCCATTCACCACAGTTCTTGGAGATTTTTGTGGAAAATTCACCCCTGAGGACCAAACTAAACTTAGATTATGGGATTAAGCCAACCTGAAGCACTGTTTTGGGGAACTTCTGAAAAGTCCATTGTTCCCAGTGAAATTTCTTTTTTACTCTGCTTCCCATTTTGCAGAAAGCGTATTTCTCACACCAGTGTTGCCATGCTCGTCAGTTCAGCAAATGTTTCCTTGGCATTGCACTTGCTGTTTTTGAACCATGAAATGCTTTTAGGTAAAGTTATCATAATATAAACTGAAAATTGACAGGCTGAATAGTTGTGGTTAGTATGTGCTATAGTGGTGATGACATGGGAAAATATGTTGTTTTTCTCCAGATGACTGTTTGAGGTTAGTTTTAGACCGTTTTGTTCATGATGTGCCAGCTAAAATTAAGAGAGCATGGCTTTGAAGTAAGCAGGTTAATTTGATTTTTTTTTTAAACCTGATAAAGGCTGGTTGTCAAACAATAGATGTTGTTGTTATTTTGGGAATTAAAAAGAACAGAACCAGCCATTAAAAGGAGTAAAAGGCTAAAAGGACTGGATTCCCCCTTACAAGAAGTTTGTCTTGCTGCATAATCTAACCAAAGGTGTCTCACTCACAGTTCTGGCAAAGGCACAGCGTGGCCTGCAGGGCAAAAGTCGACAGAGTTCAGAAGCCTCTTCTTCAGCAGAAAGTGGCAGTGTGAAGGAGGGGTGGGCAGCAAGCAAAGCTAGTGCTTTCTGCTGGTGGCAGGAGCAGCATTTCACAGACCTGTTCCTTATGTACAACTCTGGTATTAACAACTGGAGTGGTGCAGCATCCTGCCAGCATGGCAGCTCAGCAGAGCCATGGGTGGCACCTTACACGCTTCATTGGTGTGGGACAATCTACACACACCACAAGATGTCAGGGTGCTGAGTCAAGCAGGCAGGGCTCTAAAGGACCACAGAAATATGTGCCATGTTCATAAAGATAGAAGCAAAAAAAGGAGCCATTAGGCAGCAGGGGATGTTTGATGTCTTCATATCTAATGAGAAAAACAAAGGTGACTCAAATGTCACTTTCTTCCCAGACAGAAGTCTTTTTGGTGTGGGCTGCCAGTTTGTTTCAGGGGTGATATGCAAAATACACTGAATTTGTGTGTGGCTAAATCATAGATTCTTTTACTTTCATCTGCCTCCGTGTCACTTTGTGTTGCAAGGTTGCAGCTGCGTGTAAAAGGCTTGACATATTTAATTGAACCCTGAAACAACTCCAATGAACTGCAGCAGAAAGGGAAGCAGAGGAAAGTAGAAGGTTAGCAGAAGACTCATTAACCAAACTCGCATTTTGAAATAAACTCCTGCAGTTCTGGAAAAGACCTAACTCCATCTGCTACACCAGTGTGCAAGTTTGGTTTAAATTTGCTCCAAGGTCTTTGTAGTGTTTGGGCACAGAGAGAGAAGTTAGCTGTGGAGGAACAGCAGCCTTAAAGGTGAGTGTGTGCTTGCTTTCACCCCAGCTGAAATGCAGGCCTAAAATAAGGCTGTTAAGATAATCTACTCAAGTGAATATTTTTCTGATGCTTCTATTTTTTCTTTGCTTGTATGGGCTAATCTCAGCCCTTTTTGGGGTGAGGAAGACTGGGGAGTGGAGTGTGTTTGCTGACATCTCCCCTGCCCCTGAGCTGAGGGTGCTCTGGGGCTCCTTCAAAGTTAGATCATGCGGACTTTTGTGTGGTGCCCTTCAGCCCCAGCAAACACTAAGAGCATACAGCATGGATGGCTTGTTTCTAAAACACTGCCAAAGAGCCAGAAGAGGAGATGGTCTTCTAATGCTAACATTCTCCTAATTCTGACAGTCTTCTAATGACTGCTGAAGGCACCACTCCCTTTCTCAGCAATTCTTTTTTCACTCCTGTATGTAGTTAGTACTGGCCAGTACTCTGAGCAGTTTGATTTTAAGGCCCAACTCAGAAGAGCTCCCATTTTTCCTGCTTTTGATGAAATATCATAAAATACTGGAATATTTTTGAGTTAACATGATGATAGCATATTGATTAATATGATAATACAGTCTGACCAGTGGAGTTGTTCAATGAGGTTAAGCATACCGAATATAAATAAAAAGGCCAACTTCGACAAGAACAATCAGTTGTTATGACTGTCCAAATGGTGACCTTTCAGGCTTGGCATTTGTATGTCCAGAAATGAAGGCAGGTGGAACAGCTAGCTGCTTCTCTCAGGCAGATATCCTTCAAAGGGTATTTCAAAGTTCATTGCAAGGCACAAAATGTGTTGCTGCACGTTATGTATCTAAAATAAGAGGTGAGATTTTGGCAATTCCCTGGATCAGTTACTGACGTGTATCTTTTTTCTTTTCTGGGGCTTTTTACCCCACATGGGATTTTTTTCATTCATTGGGTGAGGGTCCTGTTTATAAGACAGAAGCAACCAAACACAGCAGTAGATAAGAGAGCTTGCTTGTGTTGATGTGTTTAATAGTAAGAAACTAAAGTGACTCAACAGTCGCTTTCTTCAAAATTAGGAATGTTTTTGGAGAGGGCTGCCAGTGCTTGATAGGATGTGATGGCTTAATGCACCTACATCACTTGTGCCTTTTATTTTCATGGCCTCGCTCCCTGTCTTGGGGGCAAACACTTGCATAACAGTTTGGTCAAACCACTACCCAGGGTTGGGGCCTTTTCCTCGAAATTGTGCTGGGAGAAAATTCAGGCACATGCAGTGGGATGCCGAGCACAGTGGGATTCCGATCCTGATTGGGGCCTCTGGGCACAATGCTGTCATAAATTTTAAGTAATAATAATACTGTAAAAAGTTAAATAAATGTGTCAAGTTAATTTTATGCTCCCCTCCCCTCAGGCAAATTATCATAAATTGAATTTTCTAATAATTAGTCCAAGGAGTTATCACTGAGTAGATATACCTGGTTTCTGTGGATTGTGCTAATACATGGATGACAGATTCTGCAAGGAGCAGAAAGGCTCCCAGACTGACCTGTCAGGATCAGCTCCAGTTGTACAGGTACTGTGTGACTGCATTTGCCATTAATTGGGTTAGTTATAGGCTACATGTGTATTGCCATACAGTACAGATTTTGGTCACTTACATTTACAGTCTTACAAAATAACACACTGAACTGTGTGCACTGGGCTTGTTAAACTGTTGTAATAAAGCATTTTACAATTCCAGGCAGCCCTTCCCAAATGTATTGTAGAGCCTATTAACAAGCACCTGTCAAGTTCAATTGAAATGTCTGAGTGGTCTGATCTACAGCATCTGCTGCTGTGCCAGAGAAAGCAGGAATTGCACAGCGCCAGCTGTGCTGAGCAGAGGGCCCAGAGATGGGGTATTTGGGAGCTCAAAAGGGGACTTCAAGGAGCTCTTGGCTTGCCTTTCAGCCTTTTGGTGGATTTTGGTGGTAAGTAGTGAGGAAAAAAGAAGGAAAAAATAGGTATGTGTAAGGCAAAGAACCTCTCCATTCCCTGTCACTCTGCTGTGACATCAGCCTCAGAGCATTTCAAGCTTTTCATTCTCTTGCTTTTTTCTGCATTTTTGCAAGTGGGGATACAGATCTGTAAACAGATCTTTTTCTCTGCTGCTGACTTTAATGAGGGCTGGCCCCTGCTACACGTGTGAAAATTTCTTGGCTGGGAAGGATCTAATGTTCGTTCTACCGTAGCTTTGGAAATAAAGTCCAAACTCCCTATTTGCTTCTCTTGACAGAGAGTGCTACTTACACGCTTTTGCTTCCAGAGACTGAGCTTACAAAAGAGGAGAGAGGGAAAATTAGCCCAATAGCATCTCAGAAATGTTTGTGGAGGGTTATTTGTTTTGTGTTTGGGGATTTTTTCTCCTTCTCTCTCTTTTTTTTTTTTTTTTTAAATCACGAACACGGAATCCAAGGAGGCTCAGCAATCAGCGTGTTTGAATGCCAGCCAAGGCACTGAACTGGCAGCCATCCATTCTGATATCAGTGTGAGTGAAATGTGTACTCAGTAACTCGATTCAGGCCCTTCATAGTTTGCAAGCAAATAGTTCTGCTTTTGCAGATCAGATAAAAAGCAGAAAAAGCTGTGCAGCTCTTGCATATAAGAGAAGAGGAGGGTCTGCACCTTTGAAAAGGGGTGTTAACATTTCTGTGTCCCAGTCAAAGTTCTGTGCCTTCTGTCATTAAGTTGAAGGCTATGTTCTGTTTCCAAAAGGCATTTAATTATCTCTTTTAATGTTTTAACCACTAAGTCTGCCTTGCATAAAAGCTGTGAGTACCTCACACTGGTAATAAGCTGTAGGAAAGTGAAGTAAATTGGCATTTTGCAAAAAAGGTTGTACAAACCCGATGGAAAGCTATGCAAATCAGCTATGATACAGCCAAATTTGCATTTTGTCTTGGGTTTAGTGATGATATGCACAGCATGACTTTGGCAGCCTTGCCTCTTGGGATGATGCATGCACTGGTGGTGTGACCCTGTAGGGTCAATTTAACAAGCGTAACGTTGTGATTTTCCATGCAGTTTCTTCGAACCACCGAGTAATGTGCAGCAATAAATAGTGTCAGAGGAAATCGATTTTTAAGAATAAATGCATTCAGTAGGAGGAAAAAGTGTTATACAAATCTTCTGCTTTGCCAGAAGAACATTAGCAGTTTTGTTTCGGGCTGCTCAGCTTTCTAGAGTAACTACCTTCTGCTGTCTTACTTCATTCTTTGTTACTCTTTGCTTGAGGAAATGTCAGGACTTGGAGGTGACACAGAGTTCTTGTGCTCGGATCATTAGAGCAATATATGGGGGAGGGCAACATGCTACGGGCAGCTGATGGTGCAGTTTCACAGCCTTTGAGTTCACTGAACCAATAGTAGCTCATAAGACCTGTTGTTCTGCCCAGCTGAGAAGGAAGGTGGGAGCATACTTGAGGTTTCTGGTGATATTAAAGCTATTCTAGGGAGGACAATGTGCAAACGGACTCTTGGTGCCCTTTGCAGTCTGTTTTATGTTGGAAGAGACATACATGCTTTTTTAGGTGTTGCTATAAGGCGCCTCTGGAATTACCTTACCTGCCTTTTTCCTCGTGTAAGTTTTGACTCACCTCAGGAATCCTTTTCATATGTCAAACTGAAAGAACACAACTAAAACCCGAAATGAAATTAATTGGAATTTTTGGCATTGGCATTCACGTGCTGCGTGTTCTCTCCAGCCAGCTATTTGAACACAAACTTTTTATCTTTTCTGCTGTGAAAATGGACCAAATTAAAGTTTCTGTACAGGCTTTACTTGTCACTAGAGTGAAATTTCCTGCAGCATCCCTTCCCAGTTCTTTGGAGCCGCTCCATCCTTAGGGGTGCTGGGCACCCAAAAGAAGTGGAGGGTGTTTTAATTTTCTGTGCCATGATCCTGCATCCCTTGAAGTGAATGAAATGTCAGCCTTTAACCTGCAGCAGGGTTTGGGCTGGAGTCCTACCAGGGCTACTCAGGAGCAGCCTGATAGAAATACCTCTTTAAGACAATATTTAAGCAGCATTTCTTCTTAGGGCAGGGCTTGAGCTGGAGTTCAGTATGTTTTGGTCAAAGCACCTGGTAAAAGGCTGTTCCTAGTTCAAGCACAACCTTAAGTACTCTCTTCCTGTGACCTCAGTGCCTTTCAGAAGCAGAAGGGAGTTTGGCTGCTTTCAAATAAAGTCTGCCAAAAAAAAACCCCAAAAAAACCCCAACAACCAGAAAGCCCAACAGCCCAGCAAGCATCTTCTTTTTCTCATTTTTTTCCTTGGCTTCTCTATAAATAGTCAAAACATTTTTCAGAGCAAGTTTAGTTAATGTTTTGCAATGGTGAGTGAACACTGTGGTGCTCCAATATGTTTCATGTTCCTGAATCTCCTAAGATTCTTGAGTGTAATTTAATTTATATTTTTAAATGAGAGGAAGAAAGAGTGCTGTGAACTCCTGTCTGAATTTTGTCATTGACTTCATTAGAAGTCCTTTGAGTGCATTTGGGAACAGTTTGGCTATGTTGGATACACATTGAAACTTTTCTTTTCTTATCCTTACCATACAGGCAATCATGTCATTCTTGGAACTAGTACTGATTTTGCTGTCCATGCACAAGAAATTATGTGAATATCTATGTAAGTTGCAACACAGAAGAAGGTGAATTCTTGGTAGCAGAGCCCTTTCATACCCCTGTCTGCAGAGGGTCTGTGTGCAGCCATCACCCTTGTTCTTGCACCACACTGTCAGTTTCATGTTCACTTCACTACTAATAACAACTAGTAGGGGTTTATCTTGTTGGTTTTATGGTTTTTTTTTTTCTCTCTGCTTTTTTCTGAGCACCAAATGTATAGGTTCATTTTGGCAGCTGGTTTTATCAAGCAAATGGTATCGGACTTGTGTGGGATTTTGTGAGTCATTAGCAGAAACACTGCAGTGGGTGGACTAACCCCTTGAAAGAGTGTTTCCGGGGTGCTAAGGTGCAGGGAAAATAGGGTCATGCCTGTGATTATTTTTTTTTTGCATGCACCTTTGGGAATACCCTCTGCAAGGATGATGTCTTTGTTCCATTGGCAGCTCTCTGCTGTTTCTTACTGATACTAGAAGGAAGAAGGGTGATGCTGTCAGTCTCCCTGCAAACAGAGCATTTCTCACAGCTGTCCCTGTGTGACAGGATACTTCAGCACAAAACACACGTGTTTTGGTTGCAGGGCTGTGTGGCACAAGCCTGTGGTGTGAGAAGCCAGGGCAGCAACACTTACAGAAGCACCCAGAAGAGCACACTGAGGTGTCTGTGCTTTAGGTGTCAAGGCTTTCAAATCAGCTTCACTGGCTGGGTTTATTTCAGTTGCAGATATCAACACTTCTTCCAGATGTGTTACTGCCTCTCCACCTACAAAATACAGCCCTGTTCCCATCCCAAACCTCGTTGGAGAACACTTTCCTTAAAGTAAGTGCTGTCCCTTCACTTTCAATGGCACAGCCCAGCCCTGTATATCTGGGCTGCTGCCATCAGCCTGATCTCACAGGAGCAACACGTCTTCCCAGGAACAGCCCGTTAGTGGGACACTTTTAGAAACATTTGTTGGTCTTGTTATGTGTGCAGATTTCTCTTCAAGGAAACCATTCAGGAGTAATGTGCAAGACTTTTTCAGAGTCCTGCTGCCTTCCTAACAGAATTACGGGTCTTCAGCAGCCAGCACCAGGAGCTGCAGCTCTGAGCCTGTGCTGCCAGCACCCAGAGCACATGGGTTTGCATTAGCACATCCCACTGCCAATGTGTTTTCTCTCTGATGAGGTACTGAGGAGGTGTGCACATGTTTGAATTTGTGTGCTTCATCCAAAGTATAGCAGAGAAGTTTCTTACTAGAAGCACATTTGTGTTGGGTAGGGGTTTTCCTGTTAAGTCCTAAAGTATTATCCTGTCCTGTTCACTAAAAAAAATATTTCTCTTTCCAAGAGAAAATCTAAGAGACAGTGTGAGAAGAATGATAAAACTGGAGAGGGATTGAAGGGGAGAAGCAGCAGAGGCTCCTCTCCTTCCAGTGTCCAGTTAATGCTTCTGTTAAAGTGTAGTGCAGTGCTCTGACACACAGCAAAAACCTGCTTTGATGAGTGATAGCTTGTTGGGCCTGTTGCTCTCCTAAGCATAATTTATGACAAATAAATATGCAATGGCATTCTCTGGTTCTTCCTATTGCTTGGCTGCTCCTTCTATTTCCTCAGTTTCGGAATGTCAAAGAAAAATGAGTAGTGTTGTTATTTCAGGCCAGCTCCCAGAGCCTAGGGGGAGCCATGGGAGGAGTAGGGTGTGTGTAGGTGTCTGCTCTCCTGTGTGAATCCTAATTGCAGCTTTGTCCTTGAAATTCCCCCTGGTGAGCACTGCCAGCCCCTCAGCTGGTCTCTCTGGCCAGAGCTCACTGAAGGCTGCAGAGCTGTAAGGAGCACTGTAAGGAGTAGTGGAGCTGGCTCTCAGTGGTGGAGATGAGCAAGGGCAGAGCACCTGGCCAGTGTCTGAGCTGCCTCCTCCTGAGCAAGGTGGGCCACCTACAGCCCTTTGTCCAACACATGTGCACGCCCATGAAGAGCTCATTTGATAAGGTTGCAGAGTATCTAATAGTGCTGTACTGCTATCCTCACAAAGCATAACAGCTGTAGCTGGAGGTCCAGACTGAAGCAAGGGAAGGAGGTGTCCCTGTTGGTGAGATGGATTCTCCCCTCCACACTTGGGCAGACATCATCCCATGTACAGATCTCTCACATGCATCATGTAAAGCTCAGAGTATCAGAGAAAGACCAGACTCTCTTACCCCTACACCACGCTTGCAGCCCCTTTATGCTTCTGGCAGGTCATTCATGCTGTGGGAAGGGCAGGGTGGGAGTGCAGGGCAGATCCTGTTGCAGTGTGCAGAGGGAACGTGGTAGATACATTTTGTTCCCAGCTCCCACTCCTGCATGCACAATGAGAGGAACCAAGGCACAGCACAAGGAGGCAGAGAAGAAGCATCCATCTCCTTGGTGTGCTGCCAGAGCTCCATGGCTTTGGCTGCTTCACCAGGTCAGGTTTCTCTGTGGCTGCACCTGCTGGCAGTGGCTGGGCAGCAGTTCTGGCATTTCTCCCCTGCCTTGATGCGAGTGGCAGCAAGATGTGACTGATGTTGATGAGTGGGAGAACCAGCTACCAGTCTGCAAAGATTAAAAACTCATTTTCAACGAGCTGCTGGAGCAGGTGTGGGGAAAAGCCTGCCGTTGCATGGCCGCAAAGCGAGCTTGGCTGCAGCCTGCTGGGGGTCCTGTGGGTGAGGAGGAGGTGGTGACTGCCTGCATGCCTGTGCCTAAGATTTGGGAACAGTGTTTGCAAACTGAAGATTGATGGGATAAATCCTCCAGTGCCATCCTAGTTGTGGAGAGCTTGCACACTGAGGCCTGGGGCAGCACCATCTCTGGGAATGTGGTCTGGCAGAGAGGTGGTGGCCCACGTGGGCACTGTGGGAGAAGTTTTGTAATGACAGCAATGGTAACAGCAAACTGCAGCTTCTTCAGGATGCTGGACGCAGGGCTGGGCCAAGTGTCATCCTGGTTGTGGCAGAAACGAGACCATTGTGCAGTACTGTCCTATCCCCTGTAGTTACACAGGCTCATGTAGAACTTCCATAAATGTATTTCCTCAGGCATATTTCCTTCCCCCTTCCCTTCCCACTTAGAGATTGAACTTGCTGGGAATCTGAGGCTTTTTTTTAGAAAATAAAAACTAATAACAGCAGTAATAATGATGATATTTTTTTATTTCTTCTGAGGATTTTGTGCCTTTGGTGGCTCAGTTCAGGGTGTAGTACAGTGTCTGAAACTGTGTGGATTCAGATGTGGCAGTATGAGCCTTTCCCCCTCACAGGTACAGACTCACTGCATGGTGTGTATGTATTGTAGACCTGATTTGGGCCATTTTTTTCTAATCCAAAGCAAAGATGTGATCCTTCATGCTAGTAAAGGAAGGCACATACATGCGTACACCTTACCTGGCATGTCCTGAATAGAAATAGGGCAGCCCCAGAGCAGTGAGTCTCTTCACTGAGTCCGACTGCACTCTGTTCTGGAGCCAGGAACTTCTCTGATCAGCCTCAGGGAGAACATCTCTTGGTCTTACAGCAAAGCATTCCTGGCCCCTGATGTAGAACAGCATTTTATGCACATGCAGACGTGTGTTGTCATGTTGCCTTTTGAGTCAGTGCCGTGTTGTAGGGTGGAATATTGCTGCTTGCTTGGATATTATTCTTAACAGGATAGTCAGTTGCTTCGTGCTCAGACGCACAAATGCACATGTGAAAGATTTGCAGAGGCAGGTGGTAGCCTGTATTTTTCTTCTGTTTGCAGTTTTTAAATAAAAAAGAAATCTTTTCAAGTTCTACACTGTCAAGAATGTGGGTGTCTGGCTGAATGAAAGAAAAATAAAATAAACTTGCATAATAAATACACTAGTAAATTTGCAATTTCCCTAAACTGTTAGCATAAATACAACTACTTTGAGGGATTGGTTTGCTTGGTTGCTTATCTGAGGAAGAGGAGCAGCTTTTGAAGAAAGTTTCCGAGAATGTCTTTACTATAATTATGCTAATTACTAACAGTGTAAGTACTCCAGTTACAGCACAAAGTGCTATTTTCTGACAAAATCAGATGTGCTTTCTTTTACATCATGTCATGTGTCAAGTATGGAATAAGACTCCAAAGGCCTTGAGACTATCTGCGTGTGGGGATTTTTATATTATTTATTTAATAAGACTACTTCTTTTCTTTTTCAGCACTTTAAAAATTGACTGCCTAGAGGTAGGCACCTGGATTTGTATTTGGGGGCTGAAGTAAGCGGGATGGCTTTCAAAGGTCCTGCATACCTGCAGCTCTCGGAATTAATTAAAGGCAGATGTTCTTCTTGGCAAGTTTGACAGAAACAAGTAGGAGATGCTGGGCACCCAGCACCTTTGAAACACTGGCAGCTCATTCAGATGCCTAAAGATGGAGTTAGGCAGTTAAATTTAGGCACCCAAGCTGGAAAGGTTTTGGCCCTGTAATCATAACAATCACTGTCCCTCTGTCCTGAAGTGGTGTAGCAGGGATCCATCCAAGAAGCTGGAGGTTCGTACGTGGGAGTGAGCGGGGACAAAGTCTGTGTCTCGCTGCGGTGGAAGCGAGCTCGGCTGCCTGCCTTGTAGCACATGCAAATGAGGGTCAGATGGCTTGACAGTTGGTTATGAAACTAAATAGAAATTATGCAAAATGGGATTGATTTTGCACATATTTTTAGGTTTTGTCTTTTAGGAGCTCGAATCTTTAATTAAAATACCAAAGACAAGAAAAAAAAGAAGAAGTACAGGCAGCAACTGTTATGTTTCACATATATACTGGATGTAAAGTAATAGCCTGCTATGCTCTTTTTAGGGATCATTTTTATCCCGTTGCAACTGAGAATATAAAGCCATCTTACAACTTGCCAGAAGTGACACCTGCTTTCATACTTCTCAATAATTACTTTAGCTTTGACAGAAAGTACTTGGCAGGGTGCATACAAATTATGACTCGCTTCAGGGTACAAATAATGTCATAATGACTTTAAGAGTTTCTCTTTATGCTCAGGATATTTGCATGTACATGTTTTGTTGGTATGAAACAAGTGAGTAGAGTATAGTTTTGGATGTCTTAATGTGTATTGGATAGTGTAAGCCTACAAATAGACTAAAAAAGGGAAATAGATTTTCAGTGGCTATTTGAGCATGTTTGGGTTTTTGGCTTTTTTTTTTTTTGCAACTCTCTGTTATAAAAATACCCTAGGCAAATGCAAGAAAGAAAATTACTTCTAGTGGTAGATACTCACCCTAGTTGTCTTACTAGAGGAAAAAACTTGCCTGCAGGTTAGCGGCATCAACGTTCAAAGACTTCTCTCCCTCTTCTCTGCCTTGCAGTCAATGAATGTTCATTTTAAAGTGCATTTGAATGTCATATGTGCTCTTTTACCCATTTTTTTCCTCTTCTTGCTGCAATTAAGTAGAACTTAATATCACATGAAGTCACATCTGAACAAAATCAAGGTCTTTATTGTATATCTGACTCCAAACTACAGCTAGGAAGTTAACCTGCTGCCGTTGCAGCAGGTTAACTTCCTAGCTGTAGTTACTGAATAGTCTTTAAAGCATTGAGGGTTAAATGCTTTAATATAATCTATATAAAGCCCCTTTTTGGGAGAAGGTAACAGATGCACAGAGATCAGTGATATACTTGCCCAAAATCAGTCCAGGATATCTGGTGGAGCACAGGTGCACTTCCTCATCAGGGTGGCAGGAGTTTTACTCTGGGTCCCAAAGGAAATTTTACCTTCTCTTCATTGTTGTGTTTTTCATCAGCAACATGAAGTTCTAAAAATATAAGGAAAGGTAATGCTGAATTGGATTTCTCTATTTGTATCTGCAGCCTGTCTCCCTGACCACTTTTTTTTGGCAAAAAGTAGGCAAAGGAGAGAGTGAGGGATGGGTAGAGGTTGCTGTTAAGCAGCTCTCACTGAACTCTTCCTGAAGGTGAGGCAAATGATTTCGGAAAACCAGAGCATAAAGTCTTAATGTGAGATTCCTTAAAGAACTGAAAGAGGTAGGCATCGATAAATACGCAGCTTTTGCAAGGCGAAATGAGCAATTGTGGAAAGCAGTTGGGAGTCAGGCAGTTTCTTAGCTGAAAGAAAAGTACAGTGTGTGACTTTTACACCTCTGTGAGGGGACTTTAAAAGACAAATGCCTTTTGCTTCCTGCCTGGAAGAAGTTAAGCTCTTTCTATAAAAAGAATGAATTTGGAAAATGTCTGGTGTCTTTCTGTGTGCATGCATATTAGTTCCATGTCTTTTATCAGGCAGCACTTTAAGAGATGCAAAGTTCATATGTGTGTGGGTCTTTCATTAACAGAAAGACTTTGGCAAATTGCAGGGAATTCAGACAGCTGGAACAAAAGTGATTAATGGACTGGAGAGGAGAGGAAAAAATAAGAATTAAATACAAATGGTTTGTCTGAGTGAGAGGCAAAGAGGGCGAAGGAACAGCGTGATATTAAAACTACCAGTGCCACACCTGAGGAATTATAAATATCTGAATTTGAAAAACTGTTTTGGGTGGTCCTGTCACTAGGACCATAACTAGGACTAGTGGGATGAATTTTAGTGCAGAAAATGTAGGCTAAAATCCAGAAACACTTCCATCTAGTAAGATCTGTTAGACTGTGGAATAGTCCCCAGTGGGAAGAGGTGAAAGTCACGTCACTCGAGTAATTTGATCTACACTGAACAAGGCACAGCAGAGGTCCTGAGTTGAGCAGGGGTCTGAGCCTCACCTTTGAGGCATCTCTCCCTCCTCCCTGTGCTGTCTGTGGGCGGTGCCAACACTGACAATGTCTGGAAATCACACGGGGATTTCTAAGAGCTCTCTATTTTAGCATATATTTGAATAGGGATTTCCTTGCGGAAACACAAAAATCCCTCTCTGTTCAGTTTTCTGGCCTGCAACTGTTTCTGTTTTTTGTACAAAACCCAAAAAAACTAATGAAAGAGAGCAGAAGTTGCCCTACTGTAAAACTACCTAGTGATAAACTTTTTTATACTGTGCTTGGGACAGGCTCATCAGGCTGTTCTCCGGGGCTGAGGAAGAGCTGTTGGCAAGCTGCATTCAGCCATTACAAGTGAGAATGACTGAGCAGAACAGGCCTGTTTTACTCATTCACTTTTCTGCTGTGTCCAAGCAAGTCATAAGTTCTTAAATTCCACTTTTCATGTAGGGGCTTGGTCTCCATAGTTATGCCTCTTGTTTTCTTGGCCTTCAAGGTAATTTTCCAGCGTATGGCTAGAAAGTTGCAATATGTACGATGAAAACTAGGGACTTCATTTTTTAATTAATAAGCCTACTGAGTTTTTTCTGTCACTTATGTTTGCAGCACAATATCCTTCACAGCTTTTACTTGCCATCAGATTCTCTTTAAAAGAATGACATGGGAATGTTTATCACCCCCTCTCCAGGCTGCTGTGGGATTTTGGATTGCTGAGTCTTTATTCTCTTTGCCAATACATGGAGAATCTAAGGAGAAAAACCTTTCACTTCCTTCAGCTCAAGTCTGTGCTGCAAAGTTTTAGGGAGAGGAAGGTCTGTGGCTGTTCACCTGAAGCTTGCACAGGTTGCATTCTCAGATGAGCTTCCTGTGGAGAAGGTCAAGGAGCAGAGCACACATTCCTGCATGATGCTCCCAATGCAGAGCTGTGCTGCAATGTGTGGACCAGGCTGTCAGCATCCTGCATCTGCTCCTGCCTGGTCTTTCAGTGCTGTGTTTCCTCTTTCCAAGAGCTCCCCGAGTGAGGAAGAGGATTCGTGTGGCTTCATACAGGTTTAGATGCTACAGCTGGGTTTTGTACTTTTCCAAGTCTCAGAAAAGCAAGGTTAATGATTTCCTGCTGCCCGTGAAATAACAGAACATGGATGGGGCGCAAGACAGCAATGTCTGTCAAGGTGTTGTCAAAACATTTATTTCCTTAGCAGGAAGTATCAATCCTGAAAATCATGTTCTGTTAATGACTTTATTTCTCCTATATTAAATGACTGATATGGACTACATTTAATTAATTTGTGTGATGGTGGTGAACCAATGTAGCAGTTGGCCACTGTGCACATCATCTTCTGCTGCTGGCTGGCTGGCTGCCTTCAACAACCCCAAAATAGGGTTTGCCTGCAGATCAAGGTTTTCAAGGTTTATTTTGTCACTTAGTAATACCCTGGGCTTTGGTTGCCTGATTTACTCATTTTTTTATCAGTGTTTGTCATCACTGAGTAATGCCTGTAAATAATGAACCCTGCTTCTGGTTGTTAATGTGCTTTTGTTGTTTTCATTGTTTGTAAGCCTGTTTCAAAGGAGCAGTCAGGGTCATCTCTCAGACTGCATTGTATCTTCCTAAATGTATGCTTGTAGAAAACAAAGATGGTTCAAAATGGTTGTGAACCTTTTGAATTAAAGGCCATGCTTGAGATCTGCAAGGAAAGTAGTGATTTTTTGGTCATATTTGTGAGGTGTTCTTTCCCTTTTATTTGTTGTTTTTTTTTTTTAATTTCATTTTACAATCAAGAATCATCTGAATTACAACAGTGGTAAAGAATGATAGAAACAGGAGCTGTGTTTCTGCTAAGTCCTGTAGAATTCAGCAGAAAGTATGATCCTCTTTATATTATCTTTGAGCTTTTCTGTAAGCAGACCTGCTGGACTCAGATTCTGAGATATTTTCTAAATGGTCCTGTCTGTCATTACAGTTAGAGCTCAGAAGAATTGTGCTGGTTTTGGCTGGGATAGAGTTAAATTTCTTCCCAGAGGCTCATAGGAAGCTGTGTTTTGAATTTGTGCTGAACACAGGGTTGGTAACACAGGGATGTTTTCCTCACTCCTGACCAGGGCTTGCACTGTGTCGGCGCCTTTTCTGCTCCTCACACCACCCCACCAGTGAGTGGGCTGGGGGTGCTCAGGAGCTGGAGGGTGACACAGCCAGGACAGATGACCCCAGCTGACCCAAGAGATATTCCAGACCATATGGCATCATGCTCAGCATGTAAAGCTGGGGGAAGAAGGAGGAAGGGGGGGACTTTCAGGCATTTGTCTTTTCAAGTCACTGTTATGTATGATGGAGCCCTGCTTTCCTGGCTGAACACATGCCAGCTGATGGGAAGTGGTGAATGAATTCCTTGTTTCACTTGGCTTGTGTGTATGGCTTTTGCTTTACCTGTTAAGCTGTCTTTATCTCAACCCACAAGTTTTCTCACTTTTATCCTTCCAATTTACTCCCCTATCCCACCGGAGGAAAGAGAGTGAGCAGCTCTGATGCTTAGTTGCCAGCTGAAGGTAAGCCACAATAGAATATTCTATGAAATGCCTGTCTTCCCCATCCTTTGGTGTACTAATTTTAACCTAATGACTCAACTGCACCGCTGCCTTCCTCAGCAGCCGTTTCTGTGGCTCATGCTTAACTTTGTCTTTGGAAGCCAACCTATTCTCCTCTGAATGAGCAAATTTTTTAGGGTATGACAAGACTTTTGTTTGCTCAGTGAAACTAATTTCTCAGGTGGTGAATTCATTTAACTGGAAAGAGTGGTTTTGAAGGGTTGTGGAGTAGTAACTACCTGTTACTTTTGCCCTTGCTCCTCTAGTGCCACTTCCTTCTTCCTGTGGAATTAGATGAGGATTTCAGCATTCCTGACAGCAGAACTGGAAGGCCAAGATCCTGATTTTTTCCCCTTGAAGGGCTAAACAGAGAGTCTTGTCCTCCCCCAGAGGGGGAGTGAGAAGTGAGATGCTCACTCTCACCAGCTGTCTTGGCTGCGTGGGCACAATTCAGCCAGGGACGTTTTGCTGGTGTGTCTGCTTGGACTGACTGCTGGGAAGGCTCCACCTGGCCCTGCCCAGCTGCAGAGGAGTTTGTATTTTCTAGCTCCCTGTGGTGGTTCTCTGCTGAAGCCTTTCTACACAGGCACATTGTCTAGGACTGCCTCTGTTCATCAGCCATGGAGATACAGGACTGTACAGAAGTAGAGAGCAACCTCTTTAATGGTGTAACTCATCCTGCTTGATCAAGGGATTTGAGTCCTGCCCTTCAAAGGGATTTGTGTGGACAGGTTGGGTCTTGTACCTGCCCAGCAGTACATCTGTTCAGTGAAAAGGGATTTTTGAGCAACTAAGGCAGACTGAAAGAAGATGCAGTTTTGGAGAGGATAGAGAGCTCACCTTTAACTTTTTGTAAAGGATGGGAGTTGTGCTTGGCTCCTCTCTCTGAAATACCTTGGTCTCCAGAGCAGTCAGTTTGATATTCTTCTCAGCTGAAAGTTACTTAAAATAGATAACAACACAGGAGTGAGAAAGATGCTTGGAGAAAAATTGCTTATGTTTTGCTTACAAACCACAGTGTACAAGGGATTGATTTATAGATCTGGGTAAGCACAAAAAATTAAGAAGCACCAGAAAAATTTCAGCAGGTCAGCAGAATATTCAGAGATTCCCTCACAGATCTGAGAGGCAGAGGAAGTGAGCAATAGACAACTCAGAGCTCGTCCTGACATTTGCGGGCGGCGCATCAGTGGGTCTGGGTTGTGACTGTAGAGGTAAATGGGACACTGATACGGATGAGGTGGCACTAAGTGTGGAGCAAATCAGCCTCACATGGCAGCAGCTTCCTTTAGGGCTCATCAGGTGTGCCAAGTGTGAGACAAGCATCTTGGATGAGATATAAATGGCTCAGTGGTAGGTGTATTTCAGGAGTAAAGAGCAGGCACTGAAAGGTTACAGGAGAATCAGGCAGAAACAGAAGGAGCCGAGGGATGATTGTGAGGGGTAGAATTGTGCAGTGGAGGGAGAACCCTGCATACCAGCCTCAAGATGAATAAAAACACATCTCCATGTATGAGAAAGTCTTCGCCTTTTACATGTGCACATATTAACACATCTGTAATTACCAGCAGGCTCACCTCAAAGTGGTGTTACTTTCACTTTCATCACATTTGAGTATTCACATTTGTGAGATGAGCTGAGGAGTTCTTCAGTGTTTCCTGACGCAGGTGTCTACTGAAGACTGCTTTAGCTGGTCTCTCCATCCTTCCTTCCACCTTCCAGTAGTGTATCTGGGATTTATGTGCACACCTGTGGACAGACTTCTTTCCCTGTAGAAATGACTTTTATAATTGAACAGTTTGCATGTGTTCTTATGTAAGAGTGTATGTGTGTGGTAAGTATTGTCAAACCTGAAAATTACTTTTTGTTTTTCTTCTTTTTTGGCAAGTTTCAGAGTTAATTTTTAAAGCTTCAGTGCACATTGAAAAGATGTTAAAATAGAAAGTTTGAAATTTGTGGATTTCAGATGTGTTTTTTCTTGTATTTTTCTTTTTGTCTTAACTCAGTGAAAAAGTGAAAAAACACTGTATCATATTTTTCTGTAGGAAAAAGAATAATTCAATTCCCGTGTTTACTTCAGAAAAGAAACAAATGCTTCTGAACATATGAGAGGGTGCTTCTTCAAGCATTTAAAAAGCTGGAGGTGAAATGATTAACGTAGGCACTATCCTGTAGCTGTGGTATCAGCAGATCTTCCCTTTTAGTATCACTAGGAGCTTGTTTGATGCAGTATGAAGGGGAGAGTAGTGTTGTGCAAGTGATTTTCACAGAAAAGGAGATGATGTGTGTAGTTCATCCCAGCTCAGTCCTGCCTGAGTTCAGCAGCAGTAGAAATCAGCAGAGTTTGATGTCTGTTTCTTTCTGGGCTTGATTCTGGGAATGTTTCCAGGTGGTTTTTACTGGTTTGAGTGTTACTGGAGCTGCTTTCCAGTATAGAAGGAGGAGGGCAAGGAGCATGCCCACCCTCATATGCTCCCAAAGAGAGTAAAAAAGTCGGGCTTTTGATACATTGTGACAGACTTAACCAGACCAGCATCTCTGGCTTCCCACCTGTGGCATCACAACAAAAAAGTGTAATAAATAATCTGTCCCAGTCTATTCTCTCACAGGAGCACAGTCCACAGCCCCTGATAGGGAAAAAAAACATCACCTGGTTGAACAGAGCCAGTGCCAGCATGACCTATCCACATGATTGGGAAAAGTGCCTCAGGATTGAGAAGGAGGGAGCACATTTTACCCCTGACTGCAGTTTAAAATCATTTATCTTTGGCTCAAATGTAAACTGAGTAATCCTCATGGTTTGGCCGCCTGTCCTGCAGCCTCTGTGCAAGTGTTGGAGCAGGGAGGGAGGAAATTTGCTCACTCTTTCTGCGTTTAGCAGAACTGCGAGACATCTGCCTGCTGCATTGTCCAGGGTTAGTGCCTGCTGCCGGGTGTGCAACCCTGCATGGTGCTGTGGCCCTGGGCACCCCTCTGCTGCAGCTTTTGGGGGATATTGGGGAAGGGAGCGGGGAGCAGAGGTGTGCAAATCCACATCTGTTTCAAAGCAAAACGGAGCGTTTGATTGCATTTCCTGCCAGGATGTGTTCTGGGCAGCTGCATGCGCTGTAGTTGCACGCTGTGGAGATAGAGTACCCTTCGGGCGTGCTGGACTGAGTTGCACTCTTCCCCTTTGTGCAGAGTTGCCGGTTTGTTAGCTGCAGATTAGAGACAAAAGCTTTTACAATTAGTTTTTTTTAATGGGAGAGGAGTGACATTGTGACCCGCTTACAAATGTGGTTGAGATCGTCTGGATTTCAGCCCGCAGCGGGGAGCGTGAGGTCCTGTTTCCTTGGGATTAGTGCAGAAAACTACTCCTTGTTATCAGTTCTCACCATTTCACAAGCCCAAGTGAGCACGTTCTGGTATTCCCAGGTATTCAGTAAGCGTACACCTTCCAGTGGTCCAACTAAAAAAAATTCCAGACAGCCCAGGGATCGTTTCAGACTCTGATGAAGCTGAGATTTCCTAAGCGCAGTATTTACAAGCCCTCCTGCTGGAGAAGTGGAGGAAGGAGCTTCTTTCCAAGAAAAATGTAGGCTGGGTAATCTGACATCACTCAGAGTCACATCACCCTACACCCACCAGAATTCAAAGATAGAATGGAAATGGCATAATCTGTTCTCACGGTAACACTAATAGTACTGCTCCCGCAGTTCATTGTGCACTGTCCCCACCCGCCATTGCCACAATTAACATTTCTTGCAGTGACTTTGAAAAGTGTTGCCATAACAAGGTTGCTGATCAGCAACTACAAAAATCTTAACGAGGTACCTAATGGAGCTTTTTGTTTCCATTATTTCTGCTTAATATATTCTGAAAAAGTCAGGAGGTTTTAACCTTGCCTTCAGCTGCAGTACCGTGGCTTGTTTAATAGAATACCACTTCGTTTGTACTGCAGCTAGTGTACACTAAATGGGTTTGGAGACCCCTCTAATGTAGTCAGTCAAATTGGTGCCTGAAGCCAAAGAAAACGTATATCTGAACACATGTTTTCGGTCTTGAGCTAAAAAAAATGCACTTCATGTTGAATAGCCTTCTCTAAGTGCCGCAGTTAATAAGCCATGTTGTGTTTTTACTGGAAAAGTATGCTTCTAGCCAAGCATTCTTTGCATTTTTCCCAGGATTTAGTCATAAAATCACTTTAGACATATTGCAAGTATGAAATGTGTGCACATCAGATAAAGGGCAGCAATTTTTGTTTTGCTGTAAAGCTCCATGGAAACATTTTTATGCCCATCAAGTGCATTATCCCGAGAAGTCTGGCCCCTTTCTTTACCATTAACATCTAACTGTGTAAGAAAACTCTGAACGACAGAGATCCTGCTAACAAACTGCTGGGGGATCGAACACACAGCACCTTCTCCCTGAGTCTGGTGGCACCGGGATCTGACTGCCTTTGCATACAGTCTTAGACTCAGGTACCCAGCGCTAATCGCCAGCCAGCCTGCAGATGTACATCTCCAATCCTGGCTGCCTAATTCTGCATGCATAAAAAAGCAAGGAACCTGAAGACTTGCTGCACTATTTTAGGCATTATTATTTCAAGAAATGGTTTACGCAAGCGAGAAAAGCCTCTAGCACAGTCCGCAGCCTCAGCCCTTCAAGGCTGTTGCATCTCACAACACACTCTCGCAGCCCCCTCTGGCTGATGCTCGCAGCATCGTTGCTCTGCTCTGGAGCCAGCCTGAAAGTCCTGCTGATGGCTGGAAGAAAACCTTCCCGGGGGCGAGTGGGGCAGAGAGGAGTGAGATTCCTGGAGGGAACCTCTATGAAAGTCAGCAGCAGCGAGGTTTTAAAAGAACAAGTGTATACGCGGTTTTATGTATTGGAATAGAGTGATCTAGCTATCAAACATATGTTCACACATACAGAGTATACAGAGTAATGTGTATATACCACCTCGACGAGCCAATCTGTGTTCTGAAGAGAAGAGATATTTAAAGCAGCTCTGCAAACTTTGTAGCACGGGGAGAGACTAGCTGGGCTTGTCTCTGCGGGGATCTGCAGCAAAGCTGGTCCAATCTGCATTTCTTTGTATACAATTTCAGTATCTCTTCATGGGCAGCTATATAAATACTGAGAAACAGACACGTGGATGAGGACTATAGAGGAAAGGGAAAAGTCCAAGGGAGAAAGAGGGTTACCCAGCCCAAAGTCCAACTTGAACCCCACAAAGATGTCATGGAACAATGAAGTGCGGGAGGAAGTCATTTAAAAGCCATTCCGTGGGCCAAGAGAGCACTGTGAGCACTGAATCATCACCATCTCACATCTTCTTTGGGATCACTATCTTTCTGCTTGCTGCCCATGACAGGCAGCTGCCTGCCCAGTTTGAAGAGCAGGCAAGACCCAGGAGAAAGGAAGGACTGTCTGTGCCATGCTTGGCCTTTGCATGGAGGAGCAGAGTGGAGGTAGCAGAGGGACATCTACTTGTTTGGAGTTAGGAAGCCCTACTGTGTACCAGTTGTGGTGTACAGTGCTCACCACCTGCCCATGGTGAGTCATACTTTTTGACAGATGAGTAAAACTTCAGTGCTGTGTTACTCGTTCTTAATCATCTTGGGAGAAGATTAGCTGATAGGTTTGGAGCCTTTTGCAACTAGCACATTTATTGGTGACATTTTACTACAATGCAATAGTATGTCTGGGTAAATTTTACAAATATCTGTGGATCCAGGTTCATATCACCCGGTTCAGGGGTCTGTGATGGGAGAGTCCACAAAATGTTGTTGAGTATGCAGGATTCATACAGCATACAACAGAAATGTTGGTCCTAATCTGTTCCTTCTGCCCTGGGAGCACCCTGTGAAGGAGCTGCCTCTGTGGTTTTCAGCTGGTCAACAGGACTGCCCCCCTCTACCCTTGTCAGGAAAAAGCTGTTTTCTAAGCCTAGATCCCCTGAAACAGCTCTGAAGGGGAAGAAATGGGACATGGATCATCAGAGAGGGGGCTGGTTTACTTAAATCATTTCTGCTCCCTGGTATCCTGTCTGGGATGTGTCTGCTGGAGCCTTCTGAAGGAGGGCAGCTCTCCAGGGAATATCTCTGCTGGCCAGCCATGGGAGCAAAGTACTAGTAGAAGTCAGAATAAGATCTTGAAGCCAAACGTCACAATTATAGTGAGAGTAGCTGGGTATTCCTTCATGGGATGATATGCTGGAGATACAGTTGTAGATTTGTGGGTGCTTCATCAGAAATACCATGCTGTATTCATTCTGAATCAGACAGGGCTGAGGTTTCTCCCATTGTAAACAAGCCTCTGTATCTCCTTACTAGCTGAGCTGAAATATTTGAGCATTTTGCCTTTTTTTGACTACTCGGCAATTTTTTGCTTGCTTGCACTGTGGCAGCTTTCATAGAGGAAGAACTTTATTTCACTGCTGTCTTTCCCAACGCCCCTTTTTTTATTGTACCTAATCAATCTTGCTGTGTTACTAAGAGCAACATCTCCATCGGCCAGTCAAAAAGCTGGAAGTGTTACATGGCCTGGTGTGTAGCTGGGCACAAAGCTCCCTTTCATGGCTTCGGCTGGCTGCATCGCCAGCCGTGCCGAGATCACAGTCCCGATAAAATGGTGTTGAAAGCACTGAGAGTTTCAGGCTTCGTGCTCTCTGCTGAAGGGATAATTTTAGAATGTTCTTCCCCTTGATAATAGTAATTTTACAGCAATGTAACTGTTGGATTTTAGAGTTAGATCAGTGTAAATGAAGGCAGAACAGATCATTTCTTCTGAGGAAAAGAACAAAACTCTTCACATCAGCTGTTATAAATGTATAAAAAACCCAAATGTGCATACACACACAAAAATCTACATCCTCTTAAGGCAAGACTATAAATAATTAATATAATAATCTGCTTACAAATTCAATCTTGGTTTATTAAGTTAGTCAAAGCATTACAGATTAGTCCTCTTTTTTTATCTTGTTTTGCTTCCTATACCTCCATAAATACAGGTAGCTTCCACCTGCATGAAGGACAAGCAAGCATTTTTCCTTCTGGTTTGGGAGCTGCATTTTCAAAAGAATGTTACACCCTTCTTCTAGATTTCCAAACATGTGTTTCTGTGGCTTTTATTTTTTGTTGTTGTTCTATTCAGATTTTTCAGTGTTTCCAGAAAAATAAAATGCGACACCTTGTATCCATATTCCTAGGGGCAATTTTTACAGCTCTGCAAATAAAACGCTTTAAGGCATCCTGCAAAGTGATTGTACTAAACCAATGTAGTAAATAATCCTGAAATTGCAATGCACCTCATTTACACTTGAATGGAATTACTTGAATGTGGGATGTTGCTGGTACAAGTGGCTCCAAGTAGCTGTTGGGTTTTGTGTTCGCTAATACAGGCAGCTTTATCACTTGCTTATATAAAAAGCATGACACTTTGAGAAGGGTTGGAATCTCACTTGACTCTGCTGTTCTATGGATGATTGAAGTTAGGGACTTTATTTAGGGACCTAAATAAAGCTGGTCCAATACTCAAAGGTGCTGAACAACTGCATACTCTCTATAAGTAACAAGTAGATGCAGCTGCTTGGCACATCTGAAAATCAATAACTTTTTCAGGTTCCTAAAAATGGATTTAGAAGCCTAACTTAAATATAGAGGTTCAAAAATGCTGGTCTACACAAAGTACATTTTCGGCAATGAACTGAGCAGGGACGCAGGTGTACTCTGATGTTTGTTCAAAGCTACCTGTAGGCCCTTCATGGAGTATTGAAGGACAGAAAAAGGCCTTTGTTAAAATGCTGAATTTACAGAGTTATGAAGATTCATCAGGGGAATTTAGGACCGTCAGCACACAAAATCATTTTGTTTCTTGCAAACAGAGATCACAAGGTAGAATCCCCAAGTTCTGGTCATGGTTTGCTTCTCCAGAATGTAACAGTTGCTTCTTACAAGCACCCTTTTGCATCCTGGCTTGCTTATCAGGCTCATCTTATCAGGGATGTACAGACAGAACATGGCTACTACCAGCTGTAGTTTAGATAAAGAAACCAAGTTGAATTTGGCCTCCTGTACAATGACTTGGATGCAGGATCTAAAATGCCCTCACCGCAGTTTTCTCTGTCTGTAAAGCCATAGCAATTTCTCAGTAGTTGATTTTTTCTTTCCTGATTTCTGGGTTTTTTTCAGTAGATGAAGGTACAGTAATACACTACCCGAAAATGTCCCTCTCATGGGCAATTCAGGGTGTGTCTCAGAAGGCACTGTATGTCTTTGCATGTGAGCTGTGGGAGTACCATGTTTGCCAGAAACAGGGTGAGCCAGCTGTCGAGCTGTCTTCACGATCTGGAGAGGTGTTAGGTCTGGCAGTGCAATGGCAAAACCTTCTGCTGTCTCGGTGATGTCCACCTCATTCCCTGCTCCTGCCAGAGGCTTGCCTTAGGCTGGAGACTGCTCCATATGCATTAAGGCAAGACCGCTGAGTCCTCCAAAAATTAAGTTTACAAGAGACCACTTATGTTTAAAGGGAGAAGAGTAGTGACTCTTTCTTGCAGCTACTTGTCAGGCAGCCCTCTAAACTTGTGTTAGATTTATTGCACTTATCTGCGAGCAGACCCTGTGCACCAGTGACAGCAGCATTTGTGTGCCATTTGCAGAGCAGTGAAGTAGGAGACAACATGACACTTAAATTAGCATTCTGCTCATTGATAGGTAAGGACAGATGCTGTAGTGTGTAGTAAACCCTTCCTGCATCTGCTCTGTTGTAGGATGCTGTGGGTAGTGTTGTGATATGGCTGAAGGACCTGTAAAGTCATACCAGATAAATTTGGTTCATAGCAGTGGCTCAGTCCACCATTCCTTTGGGTGTGTGCCATGTTAGACAGAATTTCCAGAGGGGGACCAGCAGGCTTAGATCCAGTGGGTGCAGAGATGGACTTTGGGGATGAGCGTATGACACTGATTTGGGGGAAAAGGTCCCCTGGGGATTGTACAAGTCATCATGCACTTAAGACATCACTGCTGTCTCCTGCGTATTTCTGAATAACAGAGCAGAAGTGCTCTTGGTCATGCAGATGGACAGGTTCTCAAATACCTTCTGCCAGTGTGATGACACGGGTAAGTTATTCTGGTGGGGCTGACATTGACTTACTACCTTGTATTATGGTGAAAGTCTTCTTGCTTCCGTGTTCCCAGAGATAGTTCATACCTCCCTTGATTTAGCCCTTATTATGTCCTCTTTTTAAATTTATGCCCACTTGTACATTTGGGTTTAGGTAGGGTAAAATGTCCTCAGATTATGGTTAGATTGCAAGGAAAAAATAAACACAAAGTTGCATGCACAGCTTCATTTTAATTTTAGGAAAAGAGTTTGGAACATCTGAGAGTAAAATTTAGTGCAGAATGTTTAGATTAAAAAAAATATATATATTCTTTGCTTGACTTGCCTTTGAGCATTTTGTTAAAAGTACTAAAAGAACTCTTTTAATGAAGCATAAAAATTGATTGTTTCTTGCCAGGAGGGATCGTCTTCAATCTTCAGATACTAAAGACTTCATGAGAACCACAAGAAGAATATCTTCTTGAATCATTTACATTTTTCCCCTTTTGCAGGCTTATGTAACCATGCAGAAAATCTAATAATAAGTGTGCTATTAGTATCCAGTGTGGCACCTTCTGGAAAGTGAGGTGTCATGTTATTACAAATAATGGTGCAGAAATGTTGTAAATGTGGAGAGCTTCCGTATGTGGCTTATTTGAGTAATCTTTATCAAAAAAGACCTTGGGCTAATTGAATCAGTCTTTGCCTCTGATTTACTATTCTATCTTATTGTTCGAGGGAGGAAGAGCCTGGCTGCTTGCTTTTGTTTCTGTGAAGTCTGGCATGCTATTAATGGTGTTGGAAGGAATAGGCTAGTAGCAGTATTGAGAAACCAGGTGTCTTGTGGTCTCTTATATTTTTACATATGTGCCCATTCCTTCTTTGCTCACCCACCCACAGGCTCTGGAGGTTTAAACCTGACCTACAAGCATCTTTTTCAGTTCTCTTGAGCAGGGATTGTCAGCCTTGACAAACACTCAGATGAAAGGTTACCAGACTGATGTGCTTGTACAACTTTACTGCTGGTGAGTTCAAACTCAGCTTGGCTTCACAGTCCTCACTAATGGGACTGTGGGCTTCACTTGAATATGGGCCAGGCTACTCAGCAGCAGGAAGCAACCTGCAGGGTCTTTTCTTCTATTGCGAGTGACTGTCTTTTCTATTGCAAGCAACTCCTTTATTTATTTGGGGGGGAGGTGGGCAGCTGTTCCTGTCACCCTCACACTCTGCCAGCAGCAATACCTACACCCAGAGCCTCACCCCCTTTTGCAGTGACCAGAGTGATCACTCTATAGGCATTTCCCTGCCTGCTGGCATCTCTTCACCTGGGTTTGTGCAAACTGCACACTTAGTTGTTTCTCCAGGTGAATATTTAGAGTATAAGTCCCTTCCTCTGTGACTGTTACCATGTGCCTTGAAGACACAATGACAAACTATAGTAATGAAAAGCGTGATGCTACTTTTGTGTAAACTGCCTCTCTAACCTGACCCTTGAAAGGAGGGAGAGCATAAGAATGTTCTTGATGTCATATCCCTGATCCTGGAGTGCCAGTGTGCGTTTCTTACAAAAAAAAAAGTTGTAGAACATTGCCCTAGTCACTGAAACAAACTCCTGAAACCTCTAGGTATGTCAAATGTCAGTGCCCATGGATGCTTATCTTCAGACCCTCTGTTGTTCACTCAGGGATGGAGTCCCTCATGAGTATCCACCCTGGGTTTGCTCAGCATGCCATGCTGCCTGGCACAGCTGGGTGTGTGCCATCCCCTCATGGCTGCAGCTTCCATGCAGAGGTGCTGCGTAGGGGCATGGGCCATGCCATTCCCCCTGCTTGTGTCTTGCCAGTAAGTGGGGCAGTACCCTGGGAGCCCTGCTGTGGTCATCCCACAACCTGTCTCAGTCACAGGCATTTATTCTTAGGAAACTGACAGTCCCAGATTTAACAACACATTTAAATGTGAGTCTGGCCCAAGGAACAAGGGGTGTAACCACAACCTTACCAATATTGTCCCAAAGCAATTTGGAGTAACCAGTGCTTTGTACGTGCAGGCTTTGCAAAGTGATGATTGATAAGGGATGATTTGGGATAGGAGGTAACCCAACCATTGCCATCAATGACTTTTGTAAGCAATAAGTCACTGAAAAAAGGGGAACTCCCCCATCCCAAAGTACACAAGAAAAAGCTGGGTTGTTTGCTGTAATCTAGCATGAAACAGCTAAGGAAGACAGTGCATTTTCCAAAAGCATTCAGTACCCTGCATCAGCATAAGAATTCCAGCTTCGGATATTGAATGTATCTGTTATTGTAACAGCTGATAGAGTTCAGTTATGTGTAAAAGGTTGTGTGCAGTGTAACTCTCTAGGGTTGGTTTACTGTCATTTCCTCCTATGTGTTTTCTTAGACAATTTAGTGTTTTTTGCCTAATCCTTCAAGTTACTGAGCACCATGAAATCCCATTAAAGCCAGCGTATTCAGCTCCTTGACGAATTGTAACTTTACTTGATGCAGGTTGTGGTGGTGCTTTGGCAATAGAAATAAAGCTATTTTTAAAGGTCGCTGTGTTGTAAGCTTTTATAAAGCTGTACTCACATAATGGATCTTTCCTAAATCTGTACTTCTCCCTGCTAATCCTGGAGACTTGTTTCCTCCCCCTTTGGTGTTCTTGCTTTGATTTTTTTATTTTTCCTTCATAATGTATTTTCTTTCATGGCTTCTCCTAGTTCCTTAGCTTTGCAGACCTTCTCCTACTTGGGTGGGTCTTTTTATATCTTTGTTAGCTGGGAATTGTTTTCCAGCAGTGGTAACTATAGGACTCCTGAGGTCTCTGCCACTTGAAATGCTCATTCAGAACCATATTGGATAATTTCCTGGCCCATTTCCCTTCTGTTTTACTTCTAAACAGGCGATAACTTTGTTTACAGAAGCTGGGGTGGTTGATGCCAGCCTAAAGGAAGGCTGTATTCACAGGCCAGTAACACGGTGGGAGGGCTGAGCTGAGTGACCCCGAAGCTCTATGCTCACACTAATACAGAGAGAAGCTATTAAATTCTTCAGATCTAGAGCCCAGCCCAATCTTGAATCCTTCTTGGGAAAGCTTGGATTTTTCTGTTTAGGAGCCATTTAGCATAAGGTATTTGTACTATTGTCATATGTTTCATTTCACTTTGTTTTCATGAGAATCATTGCAACTTTACCTCAGAACTATCCTTCAGGAGTCATTTGGAGGCTTCTCCAAGGCAATTCTTTGAGAAGAAAGCTGACTGTGAAAGCTAGGCAATAGAAATTGTTCTGCCAAACTGGCAAAGCCATTTTCCAGTGTCCAGTCTTTGCAACACTGTCTTTTTGGGGAAATATCTAGGGACAGCAGTGCATTTCTTTCCTGTAGTTGTTAGGTACAGGTCTTTAATATTGCAGGTGCATGGCTGTGCATGTGTTTGTGCCATGGGGAGCTTAGTGGTGAAAGTGAACAGTGGCACTTCTGCAAGGGAAGAGCCACCCCCTCGAATGCTGGAGGGAAAACATTGCACTCCATCATGTTTCTTCTGTGCTTGGGTTTTGTCCTTTTTGCTCCATGGCTTTATTTGCAAGAGGAGTGTGGGGTCAAGACTGTGCTGTTTATTTTGCTTCTCAGCTAACTGAAAAATTCAGCCTTGCTTCTCAAGGCAGCCTGCCAGGGACCAAACTTAATGGTCAGTGTTTTAATTTAAGTGACACCAGCCGTTAGGCGAGCGGCGTGAAGGGAATGGTCGGTCAGCCCTTCCTTGCAGCGGTTTGCTGTACATCCAAGGCTATCGACCCCTGCTCGCAGACAGTGCATGGCTGGCCAGTGGCCAGAGGGCAGCTCTGTGCCAGGAGACCTCAGACTTAGCTGTGCATCCACACCCGTTGTGGGAGAGGAGCTGCTCTGTGGGGATGTGGGGATTCCCTGTTGTGTTTTCTGAGGATACGAAGGCCTGTCCATGTGGCACTGGGATAGGCTGGGGGCACTGATTTAGGTTCAAGGCTGTTTTTCCAAAAATATAAGTACAAGAACTTGGATCGTGCATCAGAAACAGGCGTCTCATAAAGCGTTTGTCTTTTAACCCGACTGTGTTTCTGTGTTGAGAAGATGGCGTGAGACTTGCCGTGTGATGGTGCCATGAGCGACACTGTGCGCCGGGAGCTCACGATTGCCGCTTGGGAGCTGTGGGGAGGAGCAGCAGGCTCCTTCCCTTCATGGCTTTCACAAATAAGAGCTTTTTTGGTACTTGGTGATCATCACATTCCCTCTCCCGTGACAGGGAAGGAGGCTGCTCCCCTTTCAGCCTCTCCCACTCGTAAGCTGTTTATTCACATTAAGTGGTGAGGAGGCTGGATCAGCCATACTTCTCTGGTGTCCTTAGTTAACACAAGGCTCTGACAATTGTATCTCTGATTATTCTTTCACCATTCCTACCTTTTAAAAATATTTTTCTTTAATTGCTGCTTTGTCGACTCTGTAATACTGTACTGGCATCCAAAGGTGCATTTTAAATAAGGGATCTGAGGCTGCAGAGGATTGAGCTGATCATTATGAGTCTGAGAATGGGACCTGTGATGCATGTTTTCTGAGGCCTACGGGATAGTTGAATTAAATGAGTGCTTTTGTGATAAACTTTTCTTTCAAACGAATCAATTATATGAAAGCGGGGAGTAAGCTGTAGCAAGCTGAATGGTGAGAAAGACACAGCTGTTGCCTCTTTCCATTGTAATGCCATTAATGTACACTTAAAGACTATGTCCTGGTCCAAGTGTTTCTAGATTATTTTCTTTGTTTCATTGCCCTTGCTTAAAGGTTGCTCAGAAAAGAGGCCCATAGGCAGAAGGCATCAGGAAACTGATCAGGGAAGCAATGCTGTGCAGCTGTCCCAAGACCTGTGCTGTCCCTGCAAATTATACTCTGGATCTTCTTGTGGGAAGCAGGTACAGCTATGGCTGTGAATCAACATGCTGCTGGATGCCATACAGAGTCAAATGGTGATTATGGGGCTTGTAGACCCCACTGCCTCTGTGCACCAGACTGAGAAGGCAGGGCAGGCTGCCTGCTGGTAGAGGAGCAGGGAGCCCTGCTCCAACAACATCAAGTTCCTGCCTTGTTTGCTCTTACAGTTATTTTTCCAAAGATCTGTAAAAGTTGAATTCCCTTTTAGTTTTGCTTGATCGTTATCTGTGCTTTAGAAAATAAAAAATTGTTTGAGTGCCACCTCAGGTGAGGAGCAGCTTGAGCTGTACCCTGCCAGGTGTGCCTTGGCCTGTACAGCCACAGTGAGAGGGACAGCATTAGGCAACTGCAGCTCCATGCAGCAGGATGGGTAAATCCATGGATTTGCTGTCTGCTGGGCTTTGGGAGGTGAGTTTTGGATAGGAGGCAGGTGAGAGGGGGGCAAATCTGGAAGAAGTCTGGTGCAGGAGACAGCAGTGGTTTTCCCTGATCTTCTGCATAGACTTCAGGTGCAGTGAGCTTTACGTTGCTCACTGACCATCATCAGCGGTGTGAACCCAAAGGGAAGGGACCTGGCTAGGGGACACAAAAGGTGAGGTGGGATATATAGTACTGCCCTGAGAGTGTGGAGGTGTTCTCATCAGCCAGGGACCAGCTGGCTGCACTAATTTCACTGACTCCTTGCATCAGGGCCAATAGTATTTGCACTGCCTCACTGGTGGGAGGTTATGGTCAAAGCTGATTCTTGCCTTGTTTTCCTGAAGCACTATGAACTATCCCTTTGCAAAGGGAGGGGGAACAATGAGCAGGGGTGTGGCAATGCTTTCTTCACCAATGTACTTTGCAGGAAAAAAATGTTATCCCTGTGTGAGGTCTGGACTCCCCAGTGGCTGCAAAGGATGTCATGGGTGGTAACACTTCCTACATCTATTCTCTGTTGCTAATGGCCACAGTTCCATCATGCACAGGCATGACCCCTGTGGGGCAATAAAAAGTTAGTCTTCTGTCCCTTTAGCTGTCAGCAGTGGGATTTTTTTTTTTAATTTTTAGTTTGCTTTATCATTGTTTTCTCCATGAATTTAGAGAATGCAGGCTTTCTCTAGTCCCTGAACGCTTGGTGTGTGGGGCACATATGTATGTTGTCTGGTTATCTCTCTCTTGCGTCAGTAATTTAGAGCAGGGACAGGTTTGTGGCACAGCTGTGTGAGTTCAAGGGGGAAAAAATAGTGCTACTTGCCTTGTGTTTTCCATTTTCATTTTGCACTGCTTGGCCAAGACTTTTTCACTTTCTAGAGGTCTTCCATCCATGAGGGAAAGGTTCCAGGAACATAGTTTCTTCTGTCTGTCCATAAAACTGGGAAGCAATGAGATAAATGAGCATAAAGCATTTTACATCCATCATCTCTCCCCTTTTCTCACTTAGTATGGCTTGGAAGTGGCAGCTCTGGTCAGGTTAAAGATGAAAGGTTTTGTGCCTTGTGCATGAACCTGATTTCTATCCATGGGTTCATGATCTGTGCTGCTTTTTCCTTTCTACAAAAGTAGGCCTTATTTTTCTGCTGTGTGTGGATCCAAAACCATCTGGAGGAAAAATACAGTTGTTGGGACATGTCACCCCATGGCTGTTAGCTCTGCAAGATATGCCTTTGCTACTCATCACTCAGTGATGAGTACAGGGAGTGTTTGACAGTACTTCTCTTCATCTCACTTCCCTGGAAATCAATTTGACTTGCTAGTTTGAATTCTTAAATCTGAAACAATAAACAGCTCCTGCCTTGTACTGAATAGTGAGGGGAGTGAGCATCTTGTCCATGTGGTGATGCGGGAAGCAGTCAACAGAGGGACGACTTCAGCCAGGCAGTCTGGAGGCAGCACAATTAATTTATTTTCTTCCCTGATCTGTGAACCCTCTTGGTCACCAGAGCACTGAGACCTTCAGCTGCACAGTGTGCTGAGTCTGCCCTTGATCACTCCCCGTGACTGCCTGACCCCCAGGGCTTCACTCCTCACTTATCCCGAGTGCCTGTGGTCCTGCACCTCGCTGTGCCCAGAAACAGCTCTGTAGCTTCGAAAGGTGGTGACTGCAAACCTGGAATCTCCATAATTTATGCTCCCCACGCAAACAAACATGCATATGCCATTCACACTCCCAGTGTATTAATAGTGACAGAGCAACATGTGTTTTCCACAAGAGCAAGACACCTGTTGAGGTTGTTCAGGGTCACAGAGCGCTGCAGTGATGCTTTACTGCTTTCTGCAGACTCCATCATGTGTTGAGGAGAGAGGGAATGGTTTTTATTAGGCCAAAAGGGGCTACCAAAGGGAAATTATCCAGACATCCAGACATGGCAAGTCCTCTCACTGGATTCATGTGTGCAGCCCAGGCAGGAGGGCAGATCAAGGGGCTGAGGTTGTTGTGTGTTTTAGTCTAAATCTGGCATTTGTGATAAGGTAAATGAAAAGTCTCCTAGCAACTGAGGTCAGTATTTATCCTATGGTATGTACAGCACTCCCCTGCAAAGTGCTGCCCTGATAAATATGTTTTGTCCCACAGGTGCCTGATCTGCAAGTCTGAAGCCACTGTTGCAGTCACTCTCATTTTATAGGCTAGAAATGGATTTTAATTAAAGTTCCTCTGATATTGTTTAAAAATTATTAGATCCTCAGTCACCAGACAAGTAACTCAAGGGCACAGAGGCTGCCCTTGTCTGCATCATGTGAAACAACATGAACCAAACTTTGATATTAAGAGGCACTGAAAGCAGCCCCTAGTAAATCTAAGCAGTTTACATGTCCTTCCTCCTTCAGTGGCATTTGGGCCTCATGGTATCCTTTGGGTTTCAGATGCTCTTAGATGCACCTTTCACATACGTGATCCTTCATGGATTCCCTTTTTGCAGAGCAGTCTAGAGCCCCTAGAGAAACAGGTGTGGGCCGACCTTGCAGAAAAGGAGAAGCAATGTCCCATGTGTTTAACCCTGGGCACCTTAGCAGTAGTTGTAAACTGGAAAGTCATTTCTCTGTGAAACATGTCAGCTGGGAAGGAGCCTCATCCATGCCTCCTGGATCTGATTCACCAGCTGAGGGGATCAGAACACTTGTAAGGGGCTAGATAGAAAAGGGAGAGCAGGATATGCAGCCAACTTCTTCCCACAAGACAGCAATATTTGGAGCTCTGTCTATTTAGGATACTGGGCCAGGTAAGATGTGAAGAAACTGAGACAATGTTGCTTGATACACTCCACCCACTAATGCATAGAGTTTTGGAGAATTTTGCACAGGAATTTATGGTGATCCTATTGGCAGTGCAATCAATGACACCTTGGTCCTTGCAGGGGTGCACAAAGGGAAAGGCATGGCCAGTGGAGGGCAGGCAACAGGCTGAAGGGGTGCAAATTTTCTCCAGATCTATAAATTTTCTGGGAGACTCAAGCTTTCACTTCTAATTAGGGGCTTCAGCTGAAGGGCTGAGAACTCTCAGGTCCCTAAACAGGCTCTCTTAGCCTTTTTGTTTTGTTTGGTTTAGTTTTATTCTGTTTGTTCGTTTTTCCTTAATTTTGTTTTACTGGGAGGGACAAGATTTGACCTGCAGAAATTTCATTGTTTTAAGGTAATAGTCCAGGCCTTGCAGAAAATTTTGATGTTCTTGTTTAGCAATTTATAAATGCAGATCATCTTTTAGTTCTCTATAGACTGAATTATACAAATGAAAACTTCACTGCTAAACAAAAGGGAAACTTACCAGGTAAACCCAAGAGAAAGCATTAAGAAACCAGATTAAGAGAATTACATTCTTTGTCATTTCCATTCTTAACTCATATGCCCATTAGAATGGGCACAGAATACATCCTTTATATCCCAAAATGTTCAGCCTGGAGTAACTTTGAAAGGATAGCTGTGGGCACAAATGTATGCCCTGCATTCCTCATTGTGTTTTCCATTGTGACAATCCCTGCTGGTGTTTTCTATTCCCAAGTTTTATCAATCTGAGCAGGTCTGTTCCTGAGGCTCTGCTGAAAGTCAAAAGGGTGAAAGAACGCTGTGTCTACGGAAGTGTCAGAAGAATTTCCACCGTGCTGTGGATCATTAATTTGGTTTCAAAGATGTGTTTTATGCTTTGGGATTTTACAAAGCAGCTACACGAAGGATTTTTTTGCTATGGGCAAGGCATGTTTCCCACAAGGTAGCCTTGTAAAGCATTTTCTCTGCTAACAGGATTGCAGATAAATAGTTTCTTGCCTTTATCCTTCTGTTTTATCTCTGTTCTCCCTAAGAATCGCTCTTAATTCTTTGGTTGCTTCTTGGGGTGACATAAGGACAGTGAACCTGAAGTGGGACATGAAAGAAAAGCAGTGTTAAAACAAACTAAAGCTGAAATGATTTGCCAGGACTGGGGAGATAACCCATGTGATTTGGATAATTTCACAAACATCAGGGGACAAGGTTCAGGAGTAAAATCTGTTGTTAATGAATCTGAAAGTCAGCACTGCCCTGAGAGTATTGAGTCAGTCAGAAACTGCTAGAGTTTTCTACTGAGTGAGTTTTTGGTGACATCATCACCAGTATTATTATGAGAAAACAGAATATCAGAAATTACTTTTCAGTTTTAGGGGTTTAAAATACGTGGTTTTCCTGTTAAAGTCAGTTGAATAATGGCAGTATGATGTGCAAGGGAACACTTCCTTTAAAAGATTACTTTTGATGATGGATGAAAATTAACTCTTTCTGTTACTTTGCGTGAAGCTGTGTTTTTGGAGTTTTTTGTGGTTTTGGTGGTGGTTCTTTTTTTTCTTTTTTTTTCCTGGATGGGTCATGCCAGAGCACTGAAAAGCTTGCAAGAACATTAAATAGAGTAGTGATGAGGGTAATGGCTGAAATTCACTGCTGGTAACTGAAATGGTAGCAGCTTCCAGCTGTCCACACCCCAACTCTTTCCTATCCCCTCAGCCCATTTTGCTGGTGTTTCAAAGAGGATACGTGTCTTTTCCTCAACACAACAGTTTTCAGCGTGACCTTTCAATGCAGCCTGCTGCCAGTGCCAGTTTGCAGCATCCCCTGAAGAACTCAAAGTATTTGTTCCCATCTGTGAAGTGAAAGTTATAAAAGAGTTCTTAGTCTGCTGGGGCACATTGAGGTTAAATCATTAAAATTTGGAATAGATTTCTTGTCATCTAAAGATATGGATACATGTTGTTGCCCTGTGAGCAAATGGAGAGTTGGAAACAGGATTTGAGAGTCCACAGTCTAACCACTGAGTCATTCCTTCCCAGGAGAAATTATTTCAAATGCAGGGATTAAATTAAAGAAAAATGGACACAGGCATGACAAGATAAATATCAATATCAAATACCAGAAAATAAAGCAAAAACTGTCCCCTAGAGATACCAAGGTTCTGTAAACATTTTCGTTCAATTCTGCCCTTTCTCTGGAAAGATTGGTTTTCTCTGAAAACCCAATCTGCAGTACTGCATCACGTGAAGCAGTTAAGGAAAGTAAGCATTTGTTGTGTATGTTTATTCACTTAAAAACTCAAACCAAACAAAAAAAACCCACAGAAAAAACACCACCAAAAAACCAACCAAAAAACCAAAAACAACAACAAAAAACCAAAAACAACAACCAAAATGTACTCTTTTCAGCAAGTTTACAGCATGCACCAGTCACAACCTCTCTGGCTTCCCAGGAAATAGGTCTGTCACTTCGTTGCTGTAGTAATGCACAGTGTACCTAATTCAGGCTGCTGCTTGGATAAAGTTGCTTGGTTTACAAGTTAACAAGTTCATTGCAGTGAACTCACTGCAAAGCGCTGGATTCACACTCTCTGCCCATTTAAATGCTATTTTTCTCTCCCCACTCCCTCAGATAGCTGTGGCTTGGCAGAGCAGCAACCATGTCTGGAGTCTCAGTGGCCCAGTTCATCAGAGAATGTAAGCCTGCCTTTCCCAACAAAGCTACTTAATGTTCTCAGTGATTGGACTTCAGGCAGACTGGTTTCCCATGGTTTCACATTAATAGGCACTCGACTGGAGTTTTAGTTCCATACCTAGAGAAACAGTGGCCTTGATTGCTACTCAAATGAGCTAAAGTCACTCGGTCAGCAGTATTGTGCACAGAGATACCCAGTGACTGGATCTGTATTAAAAACATTGTGTTTTGGCACTGGCAAAGGTATCTACTAAGGAAAAGAAATCATTGCTAGATAAGGAAACTATGTAAAAATTAAAGTTGAGTGTTTATACTTCTAAGGACTGCTATTTACTTTTATAGATTTGTTTATATGAGTTTTGAGGACAACTGCATTTTTATCATATGAATCTACCAACTCCCAACTAACTCCCCTAGAAAAATTCCTAAGAGTTTTGCTTAGGGCTGTTAAAAAAAGAAATAATAATTTTAAAAAAAGACAGGGTGGAGCAGTTTAAGAGATGGTGTGGCTGTGCAAGGTTTTGTTTACTTTTCCACCAAAGATTAAGTAGTGTTAAATTATGCCATATAATTAGGGAACAAATGTAACCAGTGCTATGAAACAGGGATATAACCATGCTTTGAACAGTTTTAAAGATGCACAGAAGTTACTGTCCCCTGCTTGTGCTATTAACACACCGATTTTCTTCCTCATACAGTTGTTTCCCACACATAAGTTGAAGTTACTCTCTGTAAGATATTATATTCCATGCAGTTTTCTTTTGGGCAGTGAATTTCCATCTATTATATTATTCCTAGGACCAGCATTAATGGTATCCTGATCATAAGATACAGAGATGTAGTTTATATGTGGAAGTGTTACACTCTCCTGAAAGACCATGTTTGTGGTCTGGCAGCTGGAAATGTCTTGATGCTGTAAAATAAAAGCTTTTTCTGGGGGTAAAACCTCCCAGCATATCATCAGATGACTTCCATTTGCATAGAAATATTGGTGGCAGTAGCCAGATGGCGTGTGGCAAAATCCTGAACCTGACAAATTTCAGAGAGGCTTTACCTTTCCTTTCTCTGGGGGCAGGATTTCATACATATTTCCAAATCCCACAAAGCTGTTTAGCCCCGGGGACATTAGGAGCTTGGTTCTGGGAGGTGATCAACTGCAACTTCTGGTTGGTGTCCCAGTGTGTCTGCTCTTAACTGCAAAACAGGGATAACTGGAAAAAGGATTTGAACTTGGGTCTCTGTCCTACTGCTCACAAGTGCAGTGTGTTCAGTAGCATAAGGCAAATGATTCCACAAAAATGACAGATGTAAAAAAAAAGATTGTAAGCAGGAATGAGTGCCTTCCCCTCAGCAGGAGTTGCGCATACATTACACACTGCAGCCCAGCTTTGGCCATGCTTTGTTCTGAAGTGGTGCTGGATCCCCTGCCACTCAAGCGAGCAGTGCAACTCAGCAGTCAGGAATAGAATCTATTATTATTATTATTATTATTATTATTATTATTATTATTATTATTACTTTCATAGTTTTTGCCTTTCTGGAGGTATAAGGTGTTGCCCACTGCCAGCAGCCTGGGAAACCAGTGTGGTATTGTTGTGTGAGCACTTCATGAAGTGACCAAGAAATGGGTTCACTTTGTTCTGCTAGAGGTGTTGTGCAGAATGACTGCCAGATCATTCCACCAAATGCTTATGGTCTGAATGGATAGAACGAGAAAAGGAAACTAAAACTGATGCAATATAAGGTTTCAGGGAAAATGTGCTAGGTGCATAAACTTGTGACTCTGCATCTCCTTCCAGCTTCAAAGAAAGCTCTTTGTAGAACTGCTAAAAAAGTTCCTTGTCTCAGTAGTTCATAATTTGAAATCAGAAAATGGAAATAGATACATGAGAGGTACTAAGGATTTCTTCTTCATTGCACGTATTAATATACCTTCACTCATTTCTTATTGCATCTCTTTGTGGTTTAAAATTTAGACAAAAAAATTTGTACTACTAGCTCATCTGTGCAGCAAGTATTTAGTCATGTTTCTGCCATTGAGAAGAACTGAATTCACCTCTGCAAAGACATTTGGGAAAAAAAGTGATTGGTCAATGGTATGTAAGTACAGTAACTACAGTGAGATCATGATAATCTGGAAAGAAATACCCTTGGGAATCCAAATACATTATCTAAATAAAATGTGGGTAGAATTCGCAGGAAAGGATTAAATTGGTTTAATCTGATTGTATTGTTTCTAAGATGATGCTATCCTAACTCATGGGAGAGAGGGAAGCATAAATGTGAAGGCATTGTGCACAGTCAGCTGTGGTGACAGGACTTCATTAAAGTGTGGAGGCTCATGGCAAGGCCAGTGTGGGATCCTTTTTTTTCTAGATCAGACTTTGACCTTGGCTGGCCTGAAAGAAGATACATCCCTGGAAAAGGATAGTGAGACTTCTGCAGCTCCCACACAGTCAGGCTTAGTGAAGACCTAGAGGGCCTTTTAACACAACAAAATAAAGGAGCTTTACCCTGAGAAGCTGTTTAGAAAATCTTACGGTGGATGTGTTCAGCCCATTAAAAAGGCCAGGTGGCTGGGAGTATGGCTTCTTCTCTTGCATTAATTGGATGAGGAAGTGTGTCTGTAGAAGGTAACTATAATTTTTAATCATAGTGGTTTACCCTTCCAGTTGCCAGTGGCACACATCCAGGGTCTGATGGCTGGGAAATGCAGCTGTAGCTAAGGACTCCTCTTCAGCACATTGGAAAGGCTGGCTCTTTGCTCTGCTCTCAGTTTTCCAAACTGGGTGATCAGTGTGTATTTAACACAGTGACGCAAGGGAGGAGAGGACTTGGGATAGGTGGTGTTGGAAGGATGCTGAGTACCAGCATTGCTTGGAGATACAAGATTGTTCCCACACAGGGTGACGAGCTAGGTTAACATCCTGGTGCTGTGCTTAGGTCACTTGGGCTTCAACCCTAGGCAGGAAGGCCAGCTCCAGCTGGAGGTCATTGTACTTGGCTGCAGTTAAATCTTTGTGACGTTAAAAGCAGTCCTGGAAAGCATTGGAGTAACATGTGGCCAAGAGGGGACCATGCATGGACTGGCCTGGACCTCCTCTGGCTTCCGGACGCAGGAGTGCGTCAGAGTGTGAGGTCCCTGGGCGCTTATCAGCCTCCACCACTTGCGCACGAAAGAAGGAAGCGAGAAGTGATTCAGTTTGCATCCGGGCCCTGCAAGTGGCCTGTGCTGCTGCTTGATCTCTCTTCTTCCCGGTTCCTGCTTCCCCACTCTGCCTACAATAGTCATTCCTCTCTGCTGGGGAGACACCCAGGCTTCATTTTGTTCTGCAAAATGCTTTGTCCAGCCCGGGAAGTGTGGGGCATGTTTAATGGAAACCTGCACACACAGCCCCCAGCAGCCTTTTCCTGCCTGCCTGCCAGGCACGAGGAGAGTCACTGTTGGGGTGTGGACAGGGCCACAAAAACCGTCTAGCAGGGGACAGAGCTGCATTCACCTCTGGAGGCCAGTGGGCAGCCGGGGATCGGGGGGATGCTGGGGAAGGGAGCACTGAAGTTTCACCACGTGTGGATGGTGGGGCTGTGAGCAAGGACCGTCGTCGGCTCCATCTCGCCAGCTGGCTCGCTCAGCAGTTTTTGCAGGAAGTGTGAAGAGAACACATTTTATGGGAGATATTTATCATTATCCTGTACTGCTTAAATATAGTCTGTGTAGCAGGTTAGAGCTTGTTAGGCTTTTATCTTCTCAAGTTGGAGGGCGATGAATTAATCTATGAGTGTTGCAGCCTCGAGTGAATTATAGAAAGTCATCCCCAATGAGTAAAGATAAATGACATTTGGAAATTAACCCATTAGATAGTCTCTTCCAATAAAGTGCTTACTGAATTATTAAATTGTAAATGAAGATGCTTCATGTCTCATTTGAAAGTCAGAAAGACACTTATTTGTAATTCCACTACTGGTTTTCTTTTTTTTTTTTTTTCTCTTGGAGGTTTCATTTCTCCTGAAAGATTTGGGGCTGACAGCCCCAGAGGACAAAGTCTCCATTAATCCATGGAGCCGGCATAGCAGCTACAATGCAAGCTGTGCTGCCCTGTTAATGTGCTGCAGCCTCTGCCAGGAAAGGGGCAGTCCCAAGGGTGTTGGTTTACACTTTGCAGTATCCAGCCTCTAAAAAAAGAAGAGTTGTTCAGCTCTTTATTGACCTGCACCTGTATTAGTTTAACTGGGTTTGACTGCTTGTTTAGCTGGATTTAAGGTGACCTGCTGGGCAGCATGAACCTACTGTAAACTCTTCAGCCAGTGTAGGTCCTCTAGATTCAGCCTGACCCAGGATACACCTTTCAGCTGAGTCTTGCTCAGGTGTTTTAAAAATGAGCAGCAATAATACTGAGATGCACATTCAGCCATCAGTGTTACTAAAGTCTTGGCAGACCTCGTGGTTCCTGGGTTTGCTGCCCCTCACCCAAGTAATGGGGTTGCACAGGGGTAAAAACACCCCTGTTGCTGCAAGGGAAGTCCTTCTAGTTTTAAAATGATATAAAATACATACAAGTTTCATACAGTCACTGTTGGTGAGATTTGCTTTGGCATAAATATCCTCATTCCAGGCTAGAATCTATTTGCAGAGACAGAATATTTTCAAGAATTTCCATCTCCAGCACAGCCAGTTGTTGTGGTGATGGGTTTTGTTCTTTGAATGTGGAAAGCCTGAGAACACCAGCTCACTTCAGAGAGGAACCCAGCAGGAATGACTTTCACTTCCAACCTGTGCTGGCTCCAAACCAAAGACCCAGAGGGCAGAAACTATCATTCCCATTATCAACTGGCATTAGAGCCAATTTCCCGTTTTCTTTTAGTGCTAGCAGTTTGATGATAACAGAAAATTATTAAAGTATTAAAGCCATATACTATTAAATATGATGGTAATTAGATAATCTCCTATAACTGATTTTTAAAGACTGTTGATCTTCACTGGCTTTTTCTTTCTGATAGCACAGGACAGACTTTGTCTTATATGTTTTGCAAGCACTGCCACTGCATGAATATAACACACTCTTATGAAGGGAGTTTGTCTCTGCTCATTTAATAGTTATTTGGGTTCTTAATAAATTCCTGATATAAGGAAGGACTGATCTTGTTCCCATAGCCATAAACAAATTCTAGCAGTAAAGAAGCAAAACTTTAGGTAATAACTATCAAAAAGTGTTCTATTAGTTTTATTATCTGACCAGAACGATCCTGACTGTTACCTCCTCTGCATCCAATGTCTCCAGGCCACATTCTGTAGGTAGGAAATGAAGAAAACAGAGGGGTTGTCTTGCATCAGCTCTTCTCTTTAAAGATTATAATCTATGCCATTAAATCCAAACCAAATGGCAATTCACATGCATATTTAACATTGTTTAACACCTGTTTGAGATCAGTAGTTTGAGTTTTTACAGAAATTTTGCACTGACCTGAAGTGTGGCTCTGCAGTGAATGTGAATAGAATAAACACCCCACCCCTACCCCCCACCCTGCAAGGGTATGAGAAAGGCCCCTCAGGAAGGCTTCTTCACCACTGGTTTATGTTGTTAAAATGGGAGTGATGCAAAAAATCTCATCCTTAAGAACATGTTGAAGTACGATTTAATGCCCATGTGAGTCTGCCAACCCTCTCAGCATTTTTTCTTTAGGCTTAAAGTTGGGGGGTGGGAAAAGACAGGACAGAGTGAAAAATTTTCATGTAGAGTGTGACACAATAAACACTTCCTAGAGATTGTAAACATACTGTACTAGTGCAGTTCTTCTGTTCCGGGCATCAGTGAGAGGACATGTAATTCACAGTACTTTTTTTGGCTTTTAGTAATTCTTTCCTAGAGTCAAAAGTGAGTGAGTGCGCAGTCTCAGTTCTGACTCAGTCTCATGCTGTTAGTGATAGTGGCATTTTAACTGATACTGAAGCAAGGACAGAAACTAACATTTAAGAGGAAGCAAGAATGACAGAAATGCTAAGATGAGGAGAATAAAGAAGAAAAATGCTAAAACGGTAGTTCAGAAAAGAACAGAGTGTGGGGGAAAATAATTTTATACCAGAGCCATAGAAAGACTACTTGACCACAGACTGAAAATTGGTAAAGCTCCTATTTTCTGTCAGACCAGCTTGATTTTCAGTCTAAGCTGCTGAGTGACAATTTTCCTCCAGTCTGATCCTGTGTCTTTTAATTAGCCAGTGTTGTCATCCACATCTTTGAGATTCTGATGGGAGCAGCAGCTCATCTCTGTTGATTTGCTCAACACTCTCCATGCAGAAAAAGCAACAGCTGCTGCTGGTGATCCCAGGGCTGATTTGTCTGCATGTTCCACTGGAAATATTTACCTAAATGAAGTAAGCTGTGTGAGGAGGCACCTAGTCTAATTGGAGCATTAGGTCCATGCAGAAGGTGGTATGCAGCTGGTTTTTTGCTGCTTTTCTGTCAGCTGGTAATTTATCTGTGACACGTATGGGGTTTTGATGGATGTAGGTAGTTGAACTGCATGGAAGAGACATTTTGTGCTGGTACAGTGTGGCCATGCTGTGCCTTTCAGTGTTTTCAGTGCTTTGGGCTCTCACACTTTGAGTAGCAGCTGCCATGGATCTGTGGAGGGCTCCTGGGCAAGGCCTTGACCTGAGTGGCACAGACGACTCAGTTGTGTTAACCCCACCTTTGCAGCTCCTCATTGTGGAGTAGTTTCAGCTGTGCTGAGTGGCAACACAAATCATAGCTGTCAAAATCACCTGCTAGAATCTAATTTTTGGGAGTCTTCCAGCACTTTCAGTGGATGGGTGTAACAAACATATTCCCATCCTTGCCAGCAGCCCACGAGTGAACTGGAATTGCAGAAGGTTTCACTGATAGAGTTGTACCAATGCAGCCCATGGGAGATTATTATCCCCCACTACTATAAGATTCTTATTTAGAGGTTATCATAAACTCATTCTGTGGTGCTCCTTGTGTTAGTCATCCAGGCAGCTACACACAGCAGCTGAGGCAACATATGTGTAAGAGACATCTCCTCTCTCCCTCCTTCCGCACTGAATGGAATGGAGCAGCCTCTGAGATGCTGCAGCTCCTTCAACCCCAATTTACAGACAGGCTAAGCAGTGCCCTTCCCTCACTTTCTTCTTTTCCTTCTCATTAATCCAGTGTGGTAGCTGTCAGCTCAACCTAGCTGTACATCAGAGAGAATACTGTGCTGTTTTGGCAGCAGTTTGAACCAAAAGGAAAGATTTAGCAGGCAGAATTGAACCTTTGGGAGGTGAGCTGAATGACGCTGTCACAGAACAACAAAGACTCTTTTTCCAGTGTAGCTCATGGTTTTTGCCAGGCAAGAGCAATGATGTGAATTTTCATATATATATATATATATATAGGTATACAACCCGGCAATGTTTCAAAATTCTTGGTTAGGTCTTGCCCCAGCTAGGAAAGATTTAAATCTAAATAGAAATCAGAGATAAGAGGAAATTATATTTCTGCCCATGAGAATTTCCAAGATCTTAGAAAAACACTTCTTGCTCTAATAGGAGGAAAACTTAAAAAGCTGCGATAAAATGAAAGTCATGTAATAGGTGAAAATGTTTTACAAAACAGTACAGCAAAGCCTATAGTCCCGTATTCAAGCTAGGGGGTAGTTTCATTTTAAACCAGATTTCTGTTGTAGTTACAGCATTTTTTAATTACACCGTCGTTAAATGTTTAAAACAGATAGTTTTGCAATTAGCAAATACGTTTTGATTTTTTTAATATTACTGGGAAAATATTTACAAAGAAGTTCCAGCAGTTTCTCCCAGCTGTAAATGTATTCAATCATTTTTGCCTCCAACAGGTCCAGGTTTGAAAACAAACATTTCCTAATGTAATTTTTCCTTGAAAAATTCTTGCCATTTTTGTTAGACGCCATTGGTTCTTACTTAATTTTAGCCAAAGGGCAACAGTGAGTTGTGTATCTTATTTCAGTTTTAGTTTCACTAACCTTAGAGCAGAGTGTTGTCAAGGTTTTTCCTCCTTAGGAGCTGAATAAATTCTGACCAATTATGTTGTTGTTTTAGTCATCCTGGTTATATGATCTCATGATCATTCCATATTTTTATAACGTGTCCATTGTGATTATGTATCACCCATTGCAGTAGTTACTTCATGTTTCTAAGAAAAGATGTCATTCATCCATAAGCACAAGAACAAAAGGCAGAAGAAACAGCATTTTATTTCATATTTACCATAAGGAGTCTGCAAGTCACTAACCACATATGAATAAGAAACCAAACCAGATTAACAGATGTAAAATCATTACACATTCAGAAGAAACAGAGTAGGCAGAGAAAGTGGTAAGCAGATCAGAAGCTGGAGAATCACTTGGTCCAGAACTAAACAGGTGTAAATAAAACCAGGAAAAAAATCAGTTTTCCTCTCTGCTGTAGGAATGGTGCTGGTGAGTAACACTCCTGCAGCTGCAGGGGAAGCTGTAGAGCCCTGGGATGCATCATGTCTGTACACAGCCATTGCTTTGGAAACTCTCAGGCCAGACATGGTGCATCTGTGATCAGACCTGCCTGCTTGTCATGTCAGTGTTCCCTGTTTGTCCTGCTTGGTGTGGACATCTTGGTGATATGAGGCAGTGTTTTGCAAGAGACTCCCCCAGGAGCTGTCCTCTCCCAAGAAAGTTGCTCCTTTGGGCTCTGCTTTGCAGTGGGAGGATCTGAGCCAGTTTTAACTGTTTTCTTCTCTGGGAGAACAGCACTTGAATTCTGGCTTGAAGAAGAATGCACAAAGGTTTTGAGCACTCAGATCCCAGGCTGAATCTCTTTCCTTCCCTTAGTTTGGTTGGAGTGCTTCTGAGAGGTCCTTAAGTGATGTGGAAACTGAAATCTGGTCATTAGTGAGGTATCCTTGGATTGAGAAGTTTTCATACTAGGTCTTGCCTTAGCCCCAGCCGGGAGGTAGCACTTCAGAGCCCTGTGAGTAGCACCCATTGAAGCTCCTTGGCAGACCTCAGTGGGATGTGTCTGTCGCCACAAAAGGGCTAACACAGGTTTGCTGGGCCCGGTGCAAATGGCTGTAGCTGGTAGGAGAGCTCTGTCAGTAGAGGACACACAGTTCTGGGCTGGATTTGCTGGCATGGGTCCAGGGAGTGCCAATAAAATCTGGAACTGCACCGTCATTTATTTGTGTATGAACAGAGCTGTACAGCAAGTTGTACCAGCCACATATAATGTGATATAATGAATTTTAAAAGTCAACAGAGTGGCCCACTAATGTTAAAAATAAAACTTTGGAAAGATGAATTTCTGTGCTTAGAAAGTTGTGAAGTCTCCTTTTGTAGCTGAGTTGCAAGATAACAGACTTCAAAAGAACCACTAACTTGTGATCGTCTTTGCCCCACTTTCTAGTTCAGACCAGTGGATAGAGCTAAAGTCACCAGCTTTGAGAAGGGAATCAACATTTCTCTTTCAGGCTTTGTATAAACAGGCAGCTCCCTGAGTATGCTGAAGTATGAGGAATGTGAGCAGAAAAACAGCAAAAGTGAGTAGAAATCTCTAAGAAATACCACTAATACATTGGACTGCAGTTCAGCATTTTGTTAAGCATCATTTGTATTTATACCGTCAACACAGGGTGGATGAATGGAGCTACAATAAACGATACATACAATTTGAATTTTTCAGTGTGCTTGAGACATGATTCTGTTTCTCCAGCAAAAAAGATGATGTTTTTCTGCCGTTTCAGGGATTAGGTAAATCCCCATGAGTGATGACAACAGACAGAACCAGGGCTTGCAGAAGTACAGAATGGAAAATATACTTGACACTTGTGAGAAGTGAACTCTGAGCTGGTAGTGTGGTTAGACACGCAAGCCTCATTTCACAGTGCTGAAATATTGCCTTCTCATTCTCCTATCTTGAATCATGAAACCCCACACTCTTCTAATGACTCTGTCAGAGGGAGCAGTGAAATTATTCATATAAAGAACGAGCATTGCTCAAACCACATCCCTTTTTATTTATCTAGACCAAACTACAACCTCTGCCAAAGTTTGGATCATTTGGGATAAATTTCTCAGTGTTCCCAGGCTGGTTTTCTTTTCCTGCTCCTTTATGTTCCTGACCTTCTTCTGATAGCCTGCTTTAAAACTGCATAGCTACTTCTGTTGTCAGAAATCACACCTTGCTGGGTGCTCCCATGTATGGAGCCTGATGCATGGGAGGAGAGGCTCAGGAGGGGGAATTTCAGGTGATTTGTTGCCCTGATGCCAGGAAAGGAGGTGACTGCAGTGAAGAAGGCTTGTTCAAGCCGGACAGAGGAAGTTAGGCCTGGGCAGAGGAGGAAAGGTTTGTATTGTGTCTTGGATGTGTCTTGAATTGTGTCAGGGCTGCAAGAGAAGGGAGGTGAAGTGAAAAGAAGGAGCTTCCAACCTTTGGACCCATTTGGAGAAGGATGAGAGATGGGGGCAAAGGTAACGAAAGAGCCAGAGTGCTTAAGAGCTTAGATAATTGAAAAGCCCTTAGCTCAAGACTGAACTTCCAGTGAAGGAGGCTGACTTCAGTGTAGAGTACTTGGAGACTGCTTGGCTGGTGTCCTACACACTCTGGATTGCAGGAGGTCATGGACTAAGGAACAGGTTGCCTTCAGGAACCTTTGCATCTCTTTCTCTTTTTTAATTCTATTAATGCAGTAAAAGCATGCTGAGTAGTTTTTCTCTTACAGCCAGTGAATCCATGGTGCTGTCATGCAGCAAAGAAGTGATGTTCAGCTGCACCTCACTGTTCACTTGCCAGTGAGCTGCAATGTGTAAATGTCACTTGTAGCCCTTCGACATGTCAACAGGTGGTTCCTTAGAAGCTGCGTGTTTGCTTGTCTGCTACTTATTTGGGTGCTCTTCAGCACCATCCACCTACAGAGAACTTCAGGAAGAGATCCTCAAGTTAACCATGGCCTTCTGTGCTATGGTCAAAAGTAGAGTCAGGATCAGAGTAACAGGTTTTGGTTTGGGGTCTTTTAAATGTTTTTGCTAAGTGCAACTGAACTGCAGACTTTTAGCTAAGTGTTGGCCTTACATAATAACCCTTTTTGAAAGTCTTTGTCTAATTTCCCATTTGTATCATGGTTTGGCCATAGAAGATTTCAGGTTTTGGGTTTTTTTTATCTGAAGAGAAATAGTGACTTTTAGGCTATTTACAAAAGAGTCACTTGAAGTTCCTGCAGAAGATATTTGTGCTGTCCATAATAGTAGAGCATGGAGGGTTATAATCTGATTTGCATCACTGTTATACATCTGATTTGCATCACTGGGGGAAGGTGGGGAGTGAAGATGCTCTTGAGCCATGTCATCCAGGTCTGTGATGGAAGATTTGCACCAGGATATATAATTTGCATTATATAACCATAAACACTATTTTGAAAAAGTCTAAAGTGCTTCATATTTCCATGTTACTTTTATGGACTTGCTCAGAGTAATCTGCCATCTGGTTTTTTTTCACACAGGGCAGAATGAGGTAAGGGGGAAAAGATGCTGACTGCTTCCATGCTGTTGCTCAGCTTCCGCTGAGGGAAATGTAACACCTTTCCCCTTTCCTTAATGTCCAGCCCAGCTCCTTGCATGAAGCTCTTCACAGCAAAGTCAGAGCTGACTCTCAAGGCCTGCTTTTTGGAATAGTTATGAAGCAGCTTTCTTGTAGAGTGCTGGAAAAAAATGCAGTGAAAGTCATTCTGATGACAGCTAGGGGGAAGTAATAACATTCTTTGCAGACTTACATGCAGAGACTAAGAAGAATAAGTGCAAGAACTGTGCAAGGGAGGGGGCTGTATTCAATGCTTGAGTGCTACATGCCTGTAGGAAGTCTTATGTTTATAAATATGAGGGTCAAACAGATTTCCATTACCAATTGCTTTTAATATTAGCTGAGTGATGCTTCCCTTCTTTTTTCTGGTTTGATGTTTTTTTAAAATCCTATTTCTGTTCTGCTTTGGTCCGTTCTGTCTGGACTAAGCTGTGGCAACATACGTGGTAAGTGCAGAAGAAAGTGGGGGAGCAACCTTGCAGCAAAATGAGTTGAGTCGGTCCTGCCACAATTTCCATTTTTTTCTCCCTAAATAATCAAATTGTTTAATTAGTCATTGCTCCGGGGAAGTTCTCTACTCAGCTTCCTGCTGTCTGCACTGACTTACAGGGCTGCTCTCAATTCCGCGGTCTCCAGCGCCAGCGTCTGACCTCAGCACGGCTCCCGAGCCCTTTGCGCTCTTGGAGAGGCTGTGCCAAAGATGTGTTTCTGCCTGGGCTGCGTGCAAAGCTAAAGCCCTGTTCAGAGCTTGAGGAATGTTAGATTATCCTTTTTCTTCCAGCCCCAGTGGCTGATGTGAGCATGCTCTGTGCATGCATGGCACTGGCTATTTGCCAGGTTTAGAGTAATTTTTTTTTTTTTTTTTGAATGAGTGAGTGAATGAATGAATGAATACCTGATTAAGTTAATGAAGCTGAGCCAATGGTGGGAGGGAGCGACTTGGCTGCTGCCTGCTCTAAGAGATCTGGCAGCACATTAGACTTGCATAACGCTTTATAGCTCCATGCTGCGCTCCATATGAGCCACAGGAGAGGGCTGCAATAATTACTCGGCTCTCCGATTGAAACCAGCTGCAGGTAGCTAGTCATCCTTTTGTCCATTTCACTGGTGTCGGGAGTCACTTGTCTTGCGCCGTGGATTTCCAGGGGCGGATGGGTAAGGTGCTTTCACAGAAGTGATCGCAGCGGTGAGAAAGCATGTTCATGACTCAGTGGCTTTTACAAAAGGTCCATTCAGGTTTCCAAACTGTGATTCACTGGACCCACAGGTTCAATGCAGGAATGTTTTTAGTTCCTGAGTTCAAAACTTCTATATAAATAACCTTGATGGGAGGTGTGTCATATTTTGTTTTCTTGTTCTTTCTTCACCTGGCTGGGAAAAATAGAGGAAAAGGTTTTCTTGTATCTGTTTTTTTGTAAGAAAAAGTAATTTTTAAATCCTCAGAGTTCTTTTCGGTTGTTGTTTAAGGCAAGTTCTTTCTGGCAGCCCCGGATGGTACATACCTTTGTTTCTCACATACTTAAATTAAGAGTACTGGCACTGCTTGTTAGCACACCGCCTTCATTTGTCAACGTTCCCTGCTTGAGAGCACTGATGATGATTTGCATTCTTAGTTGGAACGGGTGGGTTTTTTAATTGCAACTGAAGCTTGTGACTGTGGAACATGCTATGTTTGTATAATCCTGCATTATTTCATTTTCTTTTGATTGTTTTCTGTGTTGCCTAACCAGAACAGTTGGGGCAATCTCAGCCTCGTCATGCTGGCCTCAGTCAAGTGATGCTGTGTTGGATTTGGGATCTGTGCCCATTTTACCTGCTTGCTCCCCATTAAGCAGGAGGGAGGCTCCCCATTCACTGAGTCAGGAAGAGTAACTAGTCACTTGGGTTTTGGGCTGCAGGGCCTGGGAAAGTGTTTCAGAGAGAGAGAAGGTGCAGAAGAGTTGATCTGCCTTTTTCCTTGCTCTTGTGTATTCCTACGACGTACTGACCCCTACAACACTGCCTGTGCTGAGATGGTCAGCGTGAGGGTCTGTGCAGGATGAGTGGGTGGTGCTGCAGGCCACACCCAAATGTAGCTGACTGGAATGAAGAAGAAAAAAAATTAAAGAGTTCGAGAAAAAAAGGGTGCCTGAGGAGCATGTTTAACTCATTCTCTATCTGCAGCACTGGGGGTATGTGATGGGTGCCTCGAGATCAGCATGAGCTGCTGGCTTTTCTGTTTTGTCTGTAGTGATGGTCAGTCATCCTGATTTGGGAGGGCACCAAGGCAACATGCTGGGGCAGTGAGCAAGGGCTGGTGCAAAATGGCTTCAAGTTAAAGCTTTGTTGAATGAAGTCTGAGAGAAGGCAAGGTGTTGGAATCCATTTCAAGGGGAATTTAACATCAGTTCATGTTTCACACATTACAGATGGACTAATTATAGTCTAATTTGCTGGCATGTGGAATCTACCAGAAAAGCAGTCTGCGGGGAAGACTTCCAAGGAAAGACATTGAGCATGCAGATGACCTTTCCAAATCTTCCCCTAAAGCCATGCTCTCACACTGTCCCCTTATCAGCCAGGCTTAAGGGCACACTCCTCCCCGTGAGCGCCTGTGCTTATCTATAAGTAAAATGGCTGCTCCGAGTTGGCTGCTGCTTGCTGGTGTTTCTGGCTGGATCTTCAAAGGGGTGAAACGCCCCCGGTTTCTGTAATTTTTTGTGGGGGTCTTTTTCAAGTCTCCTGGCAGCGAAGCCAGGCGTCTCTCTTAATTTGTTTTGCAGAAGGTGGAGAGAATGTTAGCGAGCATTTTCAGACACATGGAAGGAGACCTGTGTGACATATCTGCAGTACAAATGTGTTCATACAGGCATGACAGTTTCTGTCACAAGTTAAAATGAGTGGCGAGTGGGTGTTGCTACGTTTATAGTCACTCATGTGAAATTTTCAATGGAAAATTGTGTAGGCAGCTCCCATTGTAGCCACATTGTAGGCACATTTTAGATAAATGAAAAACATCAACAAAGTAATTTCTGTATTAGACTTGTTTATAAATGAACTCTATTCACTCATTAAGCTGCAGAAGTGCCTCTAGGGATGCGTGTGAGAGTAAAGGGTGTCACTGAGCACTGTCAGATGTCCTGTTCTGGCAGCAGTTGCTGCAAAGCAGGAGATAAAAGGTTGGATACTGTGCTGCCCACTTGTGGAGTTGCATAGGTGTGATCCTCCTTTCTGTCCTGGTGTTGGTGGGGTTGAAGGAGCACTTGAATTTATGTGCATTTGCTCCACGGCTTCTGTGCTGCCACCGCAGACTCTGGGTACATGTCTAGTGGAATGCTGACTTCCCAAGCATCTTGGGTTGGTGGTCCTCGTGTCCGGGCACAGCCAACTCTGAGGCTCAGGGAGCAGGGCTTTGGAGGGGTTTGGCAGGCCTCTGTCAGGCTGTGAAGGCTTCACTGCGGCATGGTGGTAAACCATCAAGCTGCTGGAATGAGCTTCAGCCATATGGGACTGTGCAGCTGGCAGCCAGCCTGAGCTGAGACCCCAGGCCTGAGCAGCCCCAGAACTTTCCTTTGTGGCTGCAGATGGAGCTGCTTCTTTTAGGGTCAGCTGAGGTGCACTTTCTGCCGTACAGCTGAGAGAGAAAGCTGCACATCAAGCTGTGCACACTCAAATGGCTTTGCTCCAGGGCTCAGACCCTCACTTAGCAGTTACATCCTTTCCCCTCCCCCATAGAGGCAGAAGGCTCTGGAGTCCAGCATTTCACCCTCAAAAAAACCTCACTGTAATCAGCACTGTCAGCTCATGCATTTTTGTCTGTGGATATCTGATGCTATTTCACAAAACTGGTTCCTGATGTCAGATGATGAGATGGGAAATTCCACTTTTAGCTAAACTAGTAAGTTTCTGATCTTGTGGCTGTGGGAAAAAGCTAGAGACCCTGAGACTGAAGGCCTCACCCAGCAGAAGGGCAAGTTAAAAGAGGTAGTAGTAGTAGTAGTAGTAGTAGTAGTAATAATAATAATAATAATAATAATAATAATAATAATAATAATAATAATTGTTATTATTATTATACCCTTCACCTTTATAATTTTAATAAATCTTGTTTTTTGTGAACCAGTATCATGTGTTTCAGAGGCAAGAAGCTGGCCCTGACTCTTGACATCTGAGAGTTCAAGTCTGGCACTGCAAGGTGGGGGATTTCTGTGCCAGGGAGCGAGGGTGCTGCCATGGGGTGGGCTGGGAGGGTGGCAGGATGGCCAACCCAGACAGCCCTCCAATGTCAGCCCTGACATGGGGTCAGCTTGCGGCTCTTGAAGGAAATGCTTCCTTGTTTTCAGCCTCCCTGGCATCTTGTACTGCATGCTCTGGTACCACCTCTCTGCAAACCATGCTGGAAGAGGAGGGATCACCTTTGCTAAAAGCTTTTTTCTGTATAAACAAAGGATGTAGGCAGCTGTGAATCTGTTTATACCACCTGTGGTAGTCACAGTCCTGCAAGGCGTATGTATAGCTGCACTGCTGTGTGTGTGCACAGAAAGGACAGAAAGGTCTGCTGCACACCCAGAGCACGGAGTGACTTCTACAGATGCTGAAAATAAGGGCATCTCTCCTGTTGTAGAATGAAGTGATGGCACCCAGATGATATGATGGCAGAAACCTGCAAACTTATGAAAGTTAATTCCACCTCTTCATTCAGCAGTTGGCTTAACCAAAACCAAAGATAATTCTAGCACCATGTTCCTGTGCAGTTCACCAGCACCTACCAGGCATAATAACTATGTGTTATAAACTAAGCACAATCTAGCCATAGTAGCACAGGAGGCATGTGCTCTGCTTAGGACACGTACATCTCTCCTTATCCTCAGAATTCAGGATAAGTAGCAGAAACAGACAGTTAATCAGTGGAGTGGCTTTCTAATAATCCGTTTGTATCACCTGTGCTCATGAATGGCTGTCCTGGGACTTCATAATCTGTCCATCCTTTTGGAAATATATCTTACAGTGTGCTTTCCTCCTAAATCTTCCTCTCTCAACTCTGGTACCTACGTACTTTATGAAATTAATGGGAATGTTGAGCCTTTGGGCATCTCAGATCTGATGATATGCTCTCTGAGGTTTGTTCACATCACTTGCTTTTTGTCTTGTGTGGAGTCTGTCTGATCTGACTGGGGACAAGAAGGATGTGCAGAACTGCTGCTCACTGTGCCTGAAACCTGTATCAATTTGCTGTGGCAGATTCCCAGAAGTATAATAAGAACTAACACTGCACTGGACAATCTGTCTTGCGGATGCAGTGTTGATCAGGAATCCTTTCCTTTCGGGAGGAGAATTTCAAATTTTATTTAGAGGTTTTCATGTTCCTTATTAATGGATCTCTGCAGTTGACCCTCCCGGGAATTCTGCCAGGGAGCTGTGAAATTGGTCGGGTTGGACAATAAACTCCTATAGTTATTGTTGGCGTGCGCTGAGCTGCACATGGCAGGGCTAATGGAATCTGTAGCAGTTACAACCATGAATATGTAGCTGGCAGAGGGCAGGCTGTAGAGCGGGCGCGGGGAGGCGGGGGAGAAAGCTGCCGTACAGATCTGAGAGCCAGAATGCAGCTGCGGAGCCCTCTGCAGTGTGTCTGCCTTTTCGTCTCTCTGAATCTGATCCTGCAAGATGCCAGCCTCCCGGGAGGGGAGGGGAGAGGTGGGACGAAGTGCCTCCCTTCTCACTCATTTCCAGCGCTGCCGAAATTACTCACTCGTGATAGGATGGGCGGCTGATTTGAGGCGGGAGCATCAGGCTGCGCTGCTGCATCTGCCCGGTAACACCCCAGACATAAAGAGCCGCGTATCAGGCTCGGCTCCGCGAATGTTGCGTTAACATCTGCGTGCCAGGCAGGGCAACAGTGTCTGATGGAACAGAGACGCAGTTTTTCTAGTGCGTGGATAAATGTGAGAGTTTGTTGGTCATACCTGGCGCTGGAAAGTGGAAGCTGAAAAGTCGTAGTACTGTGTGTGTTTTTAGGATTTGCCGTCAAAGAAGCCTTTTGACAGTAAGTGACTGGTTTAATTGAATACCCTTGAAGTTGGAAGCAGACAACTGCCCCCTTTGGGTGTTTGTTTCTTGCACCACTCCTTCCTCCTGATGGCACATGATGGTGCGAACTTGCTGGCAACTACAGAAAGGCCAGGGACCAGAGGAGGATGAGGGACCAGATTTTTGAAGGAGGTTTAGAGACGCAAAAAAAGGATGTTAGCTGCACCGTGGAACAAAGAAAGTGCTTGATTTCTCAAGGCAGTGAAAGTCCCACCGTTTACATAGCCAGGTGCTGCTGTGGTTTATGGTTCTGGCCCCAAGTTCCCTGCACCCCAAGACTCAGTCCTGGGTGGTAGGACACAGCAAGTTGCTGTGTTTGGACACTTGCATTGGTGGTTTTACCTTTGCTGCAGTGAACTGCAGATAAATAAAGGAGGTCAGCATCTGAAGCTATAACCCAATATCTTCTCCTGTGTTTTAAATTCATTAGATGAAATAAGTAGAAAAATGCTGTTTTGGGAAACATAGTGAGATTTAAAGTGCCTTGCAAAGAGACGTTGGAGTTTTGCATGAAAATGCACATCCCGAGCTCCAGTGAGCAATCCCTCTGGGACCAGAGCAAGCCCAGATGGTGACTCCTCCAAGTGATTATTTTTCTGCCTTAAGCCTTTCCAGGAATTTGTGTGTGGGCAGACTGCCAGCGGACACTGGCTGTCCAGACAGTTTAGCAATGTTCCATGTGTACTCACTGCCAGAGATACCAAAGTCCAGCTGCTCTCCCTGATCTCTTTGTCCGTTTTACCTTCCCAGCCATAATTACACATGCCTGCACGCACGCACGCACTTGTGACACACACAGGAGCAAAAAATCACCTGGTGTTTCCTACTCATTTACATATCTTACAAATTATGATTGACAGCTCTAAAGTTAAAGAGAAAGGAAAGCTCCAGAGTCAGGAAAATGTCTTGAATAAAATAAAATTTAAAAAAAAAACCAAAAACAAACAAACAAACAAAAAAACACCACAACCCAAACAAACAAATAACAAACCCTGTGGCATGCCACAGAAGGCAGGCATTCATCTTTCTAGGACAGACAGCAAAAAACTGTGTAACCAAGTCTTGTACCTCTTGCCTTTGAGACACTCTTGTTTGGGTTATCTCCCTTTCATTGCTTCCCAAATAAAATCAGTCCTGTCTTATCTTTACTGTTGCTGGAACTTGAATTATGCTGAATAGTTACTACTTTACTTTTAGGTCTTGAAGTAGAAGTAGGCTGTTTTATGCTGCATATTTGCATTTTTTGCAAACCCTATCCTATGTCTGTTAAGAGTTCAAAGTCTCACTCTGAAGTGCTTGGGCTTGAAAAAGTGGGGCAGTATTCACTGCTATATGGCTTTCTCATCCCTTGTCTCCATTAAATTTATTCATTCCTCCTGTGTTCTCCAGGAGATCTTGGGCAGCCCTTTTGTTACCGGTAAAGATGCAGTCAGCTATCTGAAAGATTTACACCAAAAAACCAAAATGCATGACCCAAAAGAGTTAGTATTTGGTATTTTTGAAGGATGTTAGCTTTGACATTGGAGGCCACCCAAACCTCAGTGGTTCAATGCTATTTAGCAGAATAAAATCTTCGCTTCAGCTCCTGCATAATGAAACCCCATTTTACAGAGCTTCATAGTGCTACTTTGATGCAGAGAAGCTGAACCCAGATATCTCAAACTTTTGGAACCACTGGTTTTGGGGAGCATAGTTTACCCATCACAGCAAAAGAGCCTGTCCCTATTCTGTCCCATGTACAAGCTCCCTGCTCTGTTGCAGGCAGAGAAGCCAGCCCTCTGCCTCTGCTCCCAGCTTTTCCCTGTGGGAACATATTTAAATTCTACATTTGCAGCTCATGTTCCAGAAGTGATTGAAGGATGATCCAAGCCCAGCACAAGCTCCCTGTGGCAAGGGGAGCAGGATGAGCACCCCATGCTGAGGACGTCCCTGCTGGGCAGCTGCCTGGGCCGGGATCTGCTGACTTACCTACCCAAGCCGACTGCCCGGGGCAGAAGGCTACAGGGAGCTAAAGTTAACCAAGGATGACTGCGCAAATGTGAGCTCGGCAGTTTTATTTTTAGTCGAACTTAAAAAGAAAAATCTGTAAGTCATGTGTAATATAATAATTTTAGCTGTTGCCAAGACACGCTGAGCAACTGTTAGGAGGAGGGGAAGGCCCGTGCTGATCTAGCAGGGACCCTGTCTCCTGGCTGCCCTCGTCGCCGCAGTCGTGGTGCCGAGGTGATGGTGCTGACAGACCAGGGCAGGTCAGGATAGTGCCGGGGCTGCTGCGTTCTGGGGTGTCACTGGCCCTTGCACATCTGAAGCTGCCCTGAGTTCTTTCATCCTCCCTATCTCCTCAAAGCCAGGGAATCTACCCTGAAACAGTGCTTTACCCTCCTTCCCCAGCTCTAGCTACTGGTGTTTCATTACTGTTTATCAATATTTAAAGAATGGAATAATTAACTTAAGACTGATTGTATCAAACCATTAGAAGGTTTGGACTTTTCCTGCAGGCTTACAACAGCTTGGAGGACCATAAATGTAAAGAGTGCTTTTAAAGATAGGTTTAATCTGAGTCTAGTGTGTCTTCAAAGTACTTCATACACATATAAACATCAGGCTTATTGTTCATTAGAAGTGAGGCAGCAGGAAAAGAAATCTCCCAAAGGAATATTACTTGCCGTAAGATAAGTATCATTACTGCTGCTCAGCATTCCCTTTAAAGCTGGCTATCTCCTATTTCTGTCTTCTTTCACATCCACTCTTAATTCTTTCTCTCTATTCTTCTTACGTGTAATGCATGCTTTTCTTGTTGAGCTGCTGCTCATGTGAGGTGCATGGTTTCTCATCACCCATTCTTCCACAACTTCCAAAACAGCCAGAAATGCAGATGACAGGTGGCAGCTGGACAGGGGCTGAGGAAAAGTTTCACTCTCTACAAAGGCTGATTAGGGCAAGGCAAGGTGGGTTTCAGGAAGAGAGTACATGTGTTTTAGTAACAATATTTTTTAGCAGGTAATGAAAGAATTAGGAAGGCTTTGTTGCCTTTGGATGAAATAGGTGATGCAGAGAAAGCAACTTACTTGCTCCAATAGCAAAATCAGCCCAACATAAAACTGCGAGTTTTTACAGTGGTGGGGGCTCATGATTTGGGTCAGGAAGCTCAAACAAGGTTTTCCAAGCAGTTCTGGGCAGGTGTCCCCAAGGCTGTTTTGCTCAGTGTTTGGACCTGTGGCCATGGCTGTGAGTGTGGTACCTGCAGCCTCTGTGGTGCAGCAGTGGCTAAAACAGTGGGGTTGGATCCTGCCAGGGATGGATATGGTGCCAGCACCTGGCTCTGGCGTACCTGCACGTGGCAGGGAGCTCCTCCCAGCAGAGTCTTGCCGGGACACCTGAATGTGAGGCATCAGTAGCAGAGGGAGTTCAAAGCACTGGGTCAAAAAAACCCCACCAGACATCAAAAACCTGGCTCAGATCCATCCCTGGCTCTGGGCTGCTGCTGTAAATAGATCGCGCGGCTGTGGTTCATTGCCAGACTGGGAGATGAAGCACACGTGTCCCTGTAACGAGCTGTGGTGTGGGGACAGGAGGCAGCTGCTGCCTCCAGAGCCCTGCGTGGTGTCACGTGAAGTCGCCCTGCTGGTGTCTCTGGGGTTCACGGGTTTGGGAGAGACCCACCTCTGCACCACTCACAGCGACTTGTTGCTAACGTGTGCCTGTGCCTCAGGGCTCCCTGCTGTGCTCCCATGTTTTTTTAGGACACGTTAGGGTGAAGGCAGTGTCGTCATTGCAGGGGAAGAAGAGGCTGGAAGAACAGAGCAGGCACCATAGAGACATGGAGGGGTTTTGTAGAGGAAGGAGAATGCGCTTTGGGAAATAAATGACTGCTGTTAAATGTGCCACATTATGGCCAGGTTGTTTCTGATATGCCTACACTTTTAAATGTTCTCCTGATGCATTAGCAGACATGCCCAGGATTTTTCTGCTGTTTACAGCATAGCTAGCTGTCAACTGCTCCTTATTATGAGTGGCAATGCCTGACCATTTTTATTTTTTTTCCAGAGGTCTTTTTCCCATTTGCTGATTTGAGGTGTCTGCTTATTTGTTTTCATTTCTCATTGCTGATGATATGACTCCCATCTCCCTTACCCACCCTTTCGTTTCAGAATCCAGAGGAGCTGTCGGAGGATCGTGCTCACAGGGAGATGATTCCTCATGAAGTCATTGGATCCCCTGCAGAAATCAAATGTGACTTTCCGTTTATCAGACTGAAATCAGAGCCAGCCAGACAGTGAAGCAAGCACAGTGGAGGGGGGACGGCGAAAGATGAAATCCAACCAAGAGCGGAGCAATGAATGCCTGCCACCTAAGAAGCGAGAAATCCCTGCCACCAGCCTGCCTTCAGAGGTGAAGCCGGTCCTGCCAAATGAAAACCATCGTGCAGATAACCTGGCATGGCTCCCCAGCACACCCAGTGGCCAGGGCAGCCTGGGGGGCCGGCACCGGCCCGGCGGCACCTCCTCAGTGGAGGCAGGCTTGCAGCAGGGTTTGCACAAGTCACTGTCTGCAGGGCTGGACTATTCCCCGCCGAGTGCGCCCAGGTCCGTTCCAGCCTCTACCACTCTTCCCACGGTGTACTCGCCCGCCCTCTCCCAGTCAGGGACCCCCGTTTCCCCCGTGCAGTACACTCACCTGCAGCACACCTTCCAGTTCGTCGGGCCCCAGTACAGCGGGTCATACACCGGATTCATCCCCTCGCAGCTGATTTCCCCAACGGCCAATTCTGCGACTGGCGCCGTGGCAGCGGCGGCCACGGCTGTCGCGACCACTCCATCCCAGCGCTCCCAGCTGGAGGCTTATTCCACTTTGCTGGCCAGCATGAGCGGCTTAAGCCAACAGGGGCACAAAGTTGAGCCACACCTGGTCAGGACGCCTGGACTGATTGCTGCTGGGTCTCCTCCACCCGCCCAGCAGAACCAGTACGTCCACATTTCCAGCTCTTCCCAGAGCACTGTCAGAAATGTCTCTCCTCCAACCATCCCAGTCCCCCTGCACCCACATCAGACAGTGATCCCGCACACCCTCACCCTCGGCCCTTCCTCCCAAGTGGTGGTGCAGTACACTGACTCGGGGGGCCACTTTGTCACCAGGGATCCCCCCAAGAAACCCGAGAGCAGCCGGCTGCAGGCGATGCAGGCCAAGGAGGTACTGAATGGCGAGATAGAGAAGAGCCGGAGGTACGGCATTTCGCCTTCTGCCGACATGGGTCTAGTCAAAGCAGGCAATAAACCAGCTCCCCATCATTATGAGACCAGGCACGTGGTGGTGCACTCGAGCCCCGCCGAGTACGGCTTGCGGGATTCCTCAGGTGTCCGAGCCTCTGTCATGGTGGTCCCCAACAGCAGCACGCCCACGGCAGACATGGAGGTGCAGCAGGCTGCCAACCGTGAGACCTCTCCTTCAGCCCTCAATGACAAGGGAAGTTTGCACTTAGGAAAGCCAACCCACCGGTCCTATGCCTTGTCTCCACAGCAGGCTCTGGGCCACGAGGGGGTGAAGGCGGTGGCCACGCTGTCCCCTCACACTGTCATTCAGACCACCCACAGCGCCTCCGAGCAACTCCCCGTGGGGCTGCCGGCGACAGCTTTCTACACCGGGACCCAGCCGCCAGTGATCGGCTACCTGAGCGGCCAGCAGCAAGCCATCGGCTACCCCAGCAGCCTGCCGCAGCACCTGGTGATCCCGGGCACCCAGTCCCTGCTGATCCCGGTGGGCAGCGCGGATGTCGAGCCGTCGGGAGTCACGCCTGCGATCGTCACGTCATCTCCTCAGTTTGCAGCAGTGCCTCACACGTTTGTCACCACCGCCGTCCCCAAGAGCGAGAACTTCAGCGCGGAGCCCCTCACCACCCAGCCTGCCTACCAGGCCACCATGGTGCAGGCGCAGATCCACCTGCCCGTGGTGCAGTCCATTGCCTCCCCTGCCGCCGCGCCCCCCACGCTGCCCCCTTACTTCATGAAGGGGTCAATCATCCAGCTGGCCAACGGGGAGCTGAAGAAAGTAGAGGACTTGAAAACAGAAGACTTCATACAGAGCGCGGAAATTAGCAACGACCTGAAAATAGACTCCAGCACTGTGGAGAGGATCGAAGACAGCCATAGCCCGGGCATCGCCGTCATACAGTTTGCGGTGGGGGAGCATCGAGCACAGGTAATGGCAGCGCATGGTGGGCTGGGGGGGTTGGACTGGGATGCGTGCTGTGGCCACATCACAGCTCACTTGCCGTGGATCCACTCGGGCTTGGTTCTTCATCCATCTGTGATTCAAAGTGTAGACCAAAAATCATCCCCCTCGCTGTGCTGGGGCAGCCATCAGGTCGCACTGGTGATAAATGTAGACTCTTGGATATAAAATGGGTCTCTTTTATAGCTGGAGAACTCACAGGAAGACTTACATGATTTTCGTGGGTTTTGATTAAAATACCAGATAATGTAAGGAGTATGAAAGGTTACATTTTTCATTTTGATAGGTGATTTTTACAATTCACACCAGAAGGGTCATGATAGAATCAGATCAAAACCTACCCTAAAGAGATAGGTAAGGCACAAGACAGTGAATTTCCATTGGCTTGAAAACTTGGAGCTGCCTGGAAATGGTTCTTGTGCACATAAATTACTGAAATGCACTACAGAGTTTTACTGAGGCTTCGCTTGAAGGTGGTTTTAACATTGCATGGCTCATGTAAATTTTGTGGTCAAGTGCAATTTGGAAGGAAAAACCATCTAGGTATTTGGGCAGGCTGTGCTTCTGACCTTTGTTTCTCTGTTTGCAAAGCAGGAAGAAAACCTGTAACTTTCCAGAGGTGTTTTTAGGTTGGGAACGAGTGCATATTGATTTTAAAGCGTTATCCTGATGCTGTCCATTTTCTGAACAATTTAGATTCTGTTGGTTGATGCTGAGCAGTAAAGAAGTACTGTGTAGCATTACACAGTAATGCTTCCTTACACATTTGGCTGCCTGGAGGTACTCTGTTTACATAATCCTGTCGCAAATCTTTTTGTTTTGGTGTGAGTGCTGTGAACTCCACCATCTGCACCTCTAATGCTGCAGCCTCAGCACTGGAGAAGCAGATTGAGAGAGAGGGGTATGAGAGAAACTGGACATGGACACAGGTAGTAACACATCTCAGGGTGATGGTTTGGAGGAGAAAAGCAAATGGTGACGGTACCGAGGAATAGGTCACACAGAAAATTTCTTACAGTCTCAGCAGCCTGTGGCCTGTCCTTCCCCAAGTGCACATACATGGTAAATCACTACATGTGGCATGTACTCCTTCTCTAGTCAGACAGATTCCCTGTGTGGGTTTGTTCATCTATGTGCCTGCATCTGCACAGCTGATTCAAGTTGAGCCTCTGGTGCTTTCAGTGTAGAGATTCGATTTTTTTCCCCACTGCTTAACTGTATTTTGGCTCATCTCAGGCTTCATGGTTAGAGGAACTGTCCTTGGATCAGGACCAATTACTATAATTTGCTGTGGTGCCTTCAATAATGAGATTTCAAAACTTGCAATCTCCACTCTGCAATTTTCATCTTGCTCACATTTCTGTGCCTGCAGCCAGGCCATCGGTGTCTGCACAGCCGAAGAGGTACAAATGAGCAGGTAGCGTTCGTGTCATGTCTCGGTCACAGCGCTGTCAAGGCAGGCAATGGGCTGCAGTCCTGGGAAGAGCTGCTCCTTTGCAGGGGGGTGGAGTGCCATCCTCTGGCAGAAAGGGAGCGAGTCCGCGGCTGTACAGATCCAGGGCCTGGCGCACGGGTCTCACCCAGCAAAGTGTCACCTTACAGAGAAGCCTATCGGCAGCGGGCTGACATCATCGCAGCCGAAATACTCCCCAGCTGTGTTTCCCACCGGGGATGCTTCCAGAATGGAGGGCGAATCACGTAGAGATATGATTAGAAACGGGGGTTTAATTTAGGTTTCCTGCAGATCCCAGGACTTGGGTCTCTTCCCAGATCAGCTGTGTCCCTGCATAGCAGGGACGACTGCTGGTTTTCCTTCTCCTTGGGGCAAGGGGAGAGAAAGAGAGAAGAGAGAACATGTATTTCTACATGCTTGAAGTCTCTGTGACCTCACCCTTAGCCTGCCGTGGCGCTCTGGAAGTATTCAGCCTTATTTGCAGGTGTGCAGCAGTCATTACTCGTTAGGAAATTGCCTGTGTGAAGAGGCTCAGTCTCCTCGCTGAAAGAGCAGTACTTGGTCGTGCTGCTCTGAGCGCTGGCACTGTGGTGCTGTTGTGCTGAAATAGAGCTCTTGACTCCGGAATGCAGGGGGATAGAGCTGCCTGTGTAGTGCAGCTCCACAAAGTATTCCATTACAATGGAGGTTCACTTGCTTATCTGCTTCTGCAAGGAGGGAGCTTTTCGAGTGGTATTACCAAGGGAGTGTAACTTGTAAAGAGTAAGTGCCGTACAAAAATAGTGTTGTTATCATTAGCTTTAGCTCACTTACTTACTCCTCCCAGGGATCTCTGGGAAGTCATTATAATATTGATGAATCTGTATTTTCAGGCTCTGTGTAAACATTAGCTAATTTTCTTACCAGTTGAGGGACAGAGGTAGGAGGTTATTTTCAGCAGAGCACATACCACTGTAATATAAACAGGGAGGCACCGTGTAACTACTGTTGTCATGTCACTGCAAGCCCACAGCTGGCCCTCCCCAGCGCAGCACCTAGGTAGAAAAGGGTCATCTTCCCTCCTTTTCCAGTCCTCCAATCACCTGGAAAATCCGTCCGTCTTCTGGGTATGGGAACCTAGAGGAAAATCAATGCGCCTGAAGGCCTTAATAACTGAAATAACTGAACTAACTGCCTTTACCCCTGGAGGGGATGCTAGGTTTCCATTTCACAGCATCCCAGCTCTGGATTAAGAAGTCAAGTAAGTATCAACCGGGCCAGAACCTGAAGTCCAGCTGCCTCTCCTCTGCATTCAAGGTACCTAGAAGACAAAACCCGTGGATCTACATCTCTTTGGAATTCCACATATTATTTTTGTAATAAGAATTTCATCATTATTACCTGTACGTCTGTTTGCTGCCAGAAGGACACAGAAGCCAGTAATTCATCTCCCTTGGTGTTAAGGTCAAAGCCCACAGGCTACGTAATATAAGTTTTCTGAAATACTGCATTTCAGTTCCTAATAATTTCTAAAGTATAGATTAAATGGAAAAGAGTTCTTTATTTCCCTTTTTTAAAAAAGAACAAACCGAACAAACAACAAAACCAAACTGGAATCATAACCAGTAGAGATGGGAAAGTCCCATTAGAGCATCCAGTTAGTAGCCCTAACTAGTTTAGTTTAGTGCATATGGTTTTAGACCATCATCTAGTTCATTTTCCCCTTACACCTTTCAGTGCATGCAGAAATGGTTACTTTTTCTTTGAGCTCCCTTTTTCATTATCTTTGTCACCGTAACAGACACAGAAAGAGATGTTGACTCAGTTCAGTGCTGCAGATGGAGATCTCTCCCAGCCTTCCCCTCATGTGATCTCTGTGTCCCCTAGTCACAGGACAGTAAGTCCTTTTGTCTCCAAGTGATGGGTGGCTGTGGTCTGTTCTCACGTTACTGAGTTCTGGGAGTGCAGCAGATGACACAGCTCATGTGATCAAGGTGGCAGCCTGTGGTCTGCTGGATGAGAAGCGGCTTCTCTTGAGAAATTATGGCATCGTGTGACCGCAGAGAGCAGCAGCCCCTGATGTTCCAGCCCTGCCTGCCTTTGCTATATTAGCAGTGGACTGAATTGGGGTAGATGCAGCCTGGGGAGGGTGCCCAGTCAGACCACGTTCTGGAGAGTGGTTCTGTGGCTGCCTACAGCCCCAGAAATCTCTTACACAAAATCTACTCCTGTGAAGGCGTTGAAGTGCGGGGGGGAACATTAGAAGTCCTGAATAGGGTAGGTTGTGTGGGAGCATGGCACTGCAGAGGCTTCCCTCTGTGAGGAGGAGAGCTTCTATTCTGTCAGTCCACCCAGTTGTTTTTTGGGCCTGAGGAGCCTTTCAGCACCCACAGCAAGGCCTTCAGTGGAGAGCTCTGCTGCTTAATTGCACATTGTTTTCAGAACTGCTTCCTTCTCTTTGTTTCCAACCTGCCACTCCTAGTTTCATCACATTTTAATAGCATTATGGAGAAAAAACCACTTAATTGGAAAATCTGTGTTTACATTTATTAAAATATTGTTCTCATGAACCACTTTCATTAGGCACCTTTTGCTTTTGTGCTTGTTATTTTGGTTGCAGCAACGAAGCCCAAGACTAAAGTTACTGTGTTTCTAAATTATGGGAAGGGTGTTTCCTGGGCATCAGATCTGCCAGCCCCTAGTATCTGTATTCCAGCTCCAGCTGGGGTTTCTTATGCTGTCTGAATTTTGTCTTGCCTACTGAGTTTGGCTGAGATATAAAAATGACAAAAGATTATAGAAAGTTGCAGATTTCTGTAGCTGCACTGAAGAGTTTCAGGTGTTTTCACTAGTCAGTGTTAAGAAATACAGATATAAATGTAGCTTGCAGTAGAGCCTCAGTATGCTTTGAGAGGAACCAACATGTTTGTTTCATACTTTATCCTCTTACTAGTAGGTAGAAAAGTTCCAAGTTTCCTTCTCTCCTATAATAATAGTGGCAAAATACTGGGGGGCAAGGCGGGGGGAAGCTTTCAAAGTAAGAGGGTTTGTGTTTTAATGCAGTGATCAGAAAAAATATTGTGGGGGTGTTTTTACTGAACTTTTACAATTCAAAGGTCCTAAACTACTATTGTTTAGAGGATGGTTGCCTCAATTCCCTCCTTAGCTGAATCCAGAAGCAGACAGCTAAAACAGGGCTTGATAATCCATGAGGGAACCCATTTTAAATCAATAGTGGTACATGCATAATGTGACCAGATCTTGGAGATTCCAGCATTCCACCATCTTTGGTATTATTCATGATGACCACCATCAGTTCTGGCATGTGTTTCAGTGATCAGCCCTTCAGGCAAGTGTTTTGGATGCTACATTTAAAAAAAAAAGCATAATGTGTGGTGGAAGTGTGTTGATATCAAGAGGAACTTGTGTGTTGGTGAGGATGATGCACGCAAGCAAGTATGATTTCCACAGATACCAATATCTTTTGACAAGGATGGAAAAGTAGAAAAAGAAAGAAAAAAGATGCAGCAGGCAGGAAGGAAGAAAGAGGTGAGAAAAAGCAGTATGAAGGAGAAAGCTGTGTCCATGATGATCCATGCCTGGATACAGCCTACAGTTCTTGTGCAGACAGCAGTTTCCATGTAAGTCCATGGGATAGTATGTATCCATGCTGGACACTCAGTACTTCTCCTGATTGGACTCCAGTTAAACTGAGATGCATATGTATGGATAGGATCCCAAGCTCTGGGCAAATATTTCTGCAAATCCTGGTGCTGGAGTGTTTCTATCCAGCGACATGAAAGGATGGGGCTTTCATGGTTACCTTACCCCACTTTCTCCATAGTTCAGAGCTTAAACCAGGACTCAAGTCAGGTCCCTTTCCACTACTGTAGTGTATGTAGTTTGACAGTTGGCAAGTAGTTCTGGTTGAAAAAGGTTTAGCATGACAAAAATTGATGTACTATCTTACACCTCTAAACTGCTCCTTTTGAAATTCCTTGTACAGTGGCTTACTGTGTTGGGCAGGTGGAATGGAAGGATAATGGATGCAGTGTTATCCACTGGCCTAGTTGTAGAAGTACATAGCATATATTTATAGACTCAATTAGTTTTTTTCCATCAGAATCAACCCTTTCATAAACAGCAGTTGGCTGCTAGTGCATGGAATGCACTTAGTCAGAGGCACCGTCAACATCTGGTGGGAATCCTTGGTTTCCTGGTTCTGGAGCATCCATCTCTGAGTTGTTGGACATTCCTGAGCAAGTGATCTTGCCCAAAAGGACTATGGAGCTGGTGGGGTGTGAGGGGCATTACCAGGGCCCCTGCTTGCAGGGAGGGCAGCTGTGGGGGTGGCACTGCTAGCAGGGAAGGGGCAGGGCTGCTGGGAGCAGTGCTTCCATGCTGTCCAGCCTCTTAGTGAGACAGACCGTGCCACTTCATCCCAAGGTACACACTTAATATTATGAACAAATGTGTTGGAACACTGGAGTGCAGTGTGCATCTCAAACTGCTCCTGTGTCAAAATGCATTTTTAATGATGCAAAGCCAGGGTGTGACAGCATTACTCATCCCCAGAGGTGAGAGGTGGTTTCACAAGCCTGCTGTGATGTTCCTTTTAAGTGAGTCCATGGTCCTGGAGAGGGAAGACTCTCCAGGCAGCTGGTATAGTCCATGCCTGCTGAATGGCTCAGAAATGAGGTGAGCACATATATTCAGGTGATCTCCTACCCTTTTGTCCCTACCAAATAAGGGTTACACCATCAGAGTGGGATTCTGCCCCCATGCCTGAGAAGAGCTCTAGAGGACGTGAGGGACTGTGGGAGCAGAGCAGTAGGTATCTGTCTTCAGCACAAGCTGACCTCCTGCAGTCACAGACCTCACTGGTGTGAAAGGCAGCAGTTAAAAACATGAGCCAAGTTTTAAAGAAGTATTAGTCAGAATTTCCTGCTCTCTTTGTAGTGTGCTGGGGAGCGGGGGAATCAGCCCCATGGGTTGAGAATCACATGAGTCCACATCAAGTGTTTGAGCCTGCAGTGAGTGCTGGACTGCTACCACGTGCAAAGATAAGTGGGTATTTTATCATGTTTTTATCAGGTTTTATCGTGTTGGGACCTCAAGGCCCAGCATTTGCAAGGTCAGGGAGCAGGAGGCACCTGTTGTTGGTCTGTTCTGGCTATGGCAGCTCCCTGTAAGATGGTTAGGATTCCTAACCAGGTATGTCTTTAAAGTGGGGTGAAGCAGGGGGAAAGGGGACATGGTACAGAAAAGGAGACAGAGTAGAGGAACCGCAGGAGGAGGAGGGATGACCACCTCGCTGAGGAAGTGCAGGAGGTAAACTCTGCAGCAGAGTGGAAGACCAGGTGTGAGAAGGGAAAAAACTGGACTGGTAACAGACTGCTGGCAGAAGGCAGGCTCTCACTTGCTGCTCTTACGGCTACAACTCTGTACGTGCTCATGGCCTTCCCCTGGCAATCAGAGTGCCTTCACCCTTTCACGCTGCTCAGCGAATGCTTGTTCAGACAGAGGTCAGGATGACATTCCTGTGATCATTTAGGAAATTGTGTCAGAGCTGAGAGCTTCTCTTGAGCCATCCTCTGGTTGGAAAGAGTCTTTAGATTTGAATTACAGGTCCTAGGTACCGCAAGGGGATGGTGGGAAACACCTTGCCAGACACCGAAGCTGTTCTAACTCTTACGCCTGTCTGAGTGGCGGGATAAAGGTAAAGCTTGATTCCTGCTGAGGTTTGTGCTATGAAATACTGAGCTCAGAGAAAGTATGAACAGCTTGGTGACAAGGGCTGGCATGAAGTCTGGTGACCAATATTCTGATTTTGCAGAAACTGAACATTGCCTTTGCAATTCCAGCTTTATCCCTCTCCCCTGTGGGCAAGCATTGCACATGTGTGAGGGCTCACGGAGTGATCTCATGCTCTCCCCTCTCTCTCCCTCTGTCTCCCTGTGTTGTTCCCTCTCTTTCTGCAGGTCAGCGTGGAAGTCTTGGTAGAATACCCTTTTTTTGTATTTGGACAAGGCTGGTCATCCTGCTGCCCTGAAAGAACCAGCCAGCTCTTTGATTTGCCATGCTCCAAACTCTCGGTGGGGGACGTCTGCATATCGCTCACACTCAAGAACCTGAAGAATGGCTCTATTAAAAAGGGCCAGCCCATGGACTCAGCTAGTATCTTGCTGAAGCATTCAAAGAATGACAGTCTAGCTGGAAGTAGACACAGGTATGCGGAGCAGGAAAATGGGATTAATCAGGGAAGCGCACAGATGTTAGCTGAGAATGGTGAACTGAAGTTTCCGGACAAAATAGGATTGCCTGCAGCACCTTTGCTCACCAAAACAGAACCCAGCAAGCCCCCAGCAACGAGGAAGAGGAGGTGGTCAGCCCCCGAAACACGAAAACTAGAGAAATCAGAAGAGGAGCCACCTTTGACTCTTCCCAAGCCTTCTTTTATTCCTCAGGAGGTTAAGATTTGCATTGAAGGTCGATCCAATGTAGGAAAGTAAAAGTTGTTTGGGGAAAGGAAATTAGGCTATCCCTTGTCATTTTTATCCAGATTACTGTACTGTAGACTAAATAACCCAGTATTTACATGTTATCATCTTATTTTAGGTTTATGTTATAACCTTGTTGTTATAGTTGCAGCTGGTATTATGCAGGAGACTGGTGCATATGTTTTTCCACAAGTGTTTGTCAGTGACTAGGTTTATCAAGAGCTACAGAAGGGGCAGTATCTGCTTCACACACCCTTAGTGGAAATGAATGTGTTGTCATGGCTCCTGTTTTCTAACACCTCGTGTAGGACAGGGTCCAGCTGTGATTTTGTTTTCTTTTCATCACTGTTTGTTTTATTGGGGTTTTTTTCTTCTTTTTTTTTTTTTTTTTTTTTTTTGTGTGTGTGTTTGTTTTGTTGTTTTGGTTCCTGTTCTAGGTTTTTAGGGGGGAGGTGAGGAGAGGGGAACTGTAGCAGAGGTGTGTGTCAAACATGGGGTGCGTGCGTGCGTGTGTGTGTGTGCGCGTGCGTGTGTGTGTGTGTGCGTGCCAGCCCCCTGGGCGGGACAGCCGCTCTCTGGCGGGTTGGTGATGAGGTTTCCTCACCCCAGGTGGATGCTGAGGACACAACCTTTGGGTGTGTTACTGAAAAGGATCAGACAGTCTCTGATGTTTTCAACAACAAGCCAACTCTTACTCAAGGCTCTACTATACATATATATATATATATATATATATTTGTGTGTGTGTATATGTATATATATATTTTTCCCCCATGGGGTCTGACTGCACTGATTTTTATTCCTGAAGCAAACTGCCACACCACATTTCCTTTCTGCTTGCTAGTGCAGTTCCATTGCCTGGAGTCAGTGACGGTGAGGCTGCAGGGACTCTCGCGCCGTGGCCTGGCGGGGTTTCCCTTGCGGGCGGGGGTGGGTGCGTGCGTGTGGCGTGGGTGTGCGTGGGTGTGCGAGGAGGCCTCTGGCTCTGCGGATGCGCCTGGCTCAGGCTCACTCCTGTTTCTGTGCAGTGTTAGACAAATCGACCAGGTTACGCCATTGACATTTGCTTCCACAAGGTAGACGCAGACTGCCCCTTTGAGATCACAGGCATCCATCGTTCGCGGTTAGGTTGCAAATCTTTGTCTTTAACTCTAGTACTGGTTTTAGTTCATGGTTATGGACAACTGGTGCCACTTTTTTCAAATTGCGGTGTGTGACACAGGAATCCGCTGTTGAAGATGAACCTAGAATGTCTTTAAGCACTTAAAATGCTGTTCACACTTTATTGCTGAGCATCCTGGTCTAACACTCAGTACGTACTGTATATCACTTTAATCTGCTCGGAAAGCAACAACAACAAACAAACAAACAAATCTCTTCAACACTGTAACTACATGCAACTATGTAAAGTTTTCTCACAGGCAAGATGCTGAAAGTTTTAATGTGGTTTCAAAGGGATGAATGTGAATTATTGAACTAGTATGTGACAGTCATTGTCCACAAAGGACTACTTAATAGGAGGCACTTTTTAAACTTTAATGCTTGAGAAAGAGTTAAAGGCATATGTGAGCTGACATAATAAAAAAAAAAAAAGAGAAAGGAAAAAGGAAAGAGGAAAAAAAATCATTGTCCAGTGTTTTTGAAAAAGATGGACTTTAAAGAATCTTGCAATTTGCACATCTTGAGTTTATCATTTGTGTGGTATTCCTGCAGTTTTTACCTAATAATGTTGTGGGGTGGGGGGGGTCTGAAAGAGCATAAACAAATGTAGCAATTACTCACTAACCTGCCTACGCTCTAGGCCATTTCATAGGGTTACGTTCCTTTCAGAGTTCATTTTCGGTCTTTCTACCGTATCGGCCACACAGAACCAGGTCCTACCGGGACACCTCTGAGAATTTTTCTTCAGACTTGCTGAGAGAGTTTTCCAGAAAAAAAACCCATTTCTATAAGTAAGCAAGGTGTTTGTTTGTTTTGAAAACAAACCTATTGTTATTTTATTTTTATTATTATTATTATTTGTTGTTTTAATTGCATCGTTTTCCATTGGAAAGGCGACATTTCAAGAGTTTGGTACAAATCAAGTAGGAGCGGGCGGATTCATGCATTCAGTCTTTTCTTTCCCCAGGTAGGGCCAGATCCTCTGAGGTGCTGTGCACCCAGCCTCCTGCACGAGCCTCAGGGAGGCACGAGTATGAAGTATGCTGGGGCTGAGTGCTAAAGCCTGTCGCTGCCTCTTGAAAGATCCCAGCGGGATTTCAGTGGGATCGTGCTCGGGCCCTCTATGAGCAAGCGTTCGTGTCGTCGTTTTTGGTTGGCGAGTTCACATCCTTCAGGTAGTTTTGAAGAAGCTGTACTCACAGGGAGAACAGGAAATCAAAGTCTGTCATTAGAAACACAGAAACCTAAAGTGAACAAATTTATTTAAAGTCTTGTTTTCCCTCTCCCCTGAAATACAGTGCTTTTCTTTGAGAGAAAAAATGTTAACCCCAAACCCCATCTTTGACTCTCGTTACTTGTTACTTGAAATTTAGCTCACACCAGACCTAATTGTTTTTATACCATATTCTGGGGTGCACCAAAAAGTTGAAATATGTTAAAAATAGCTTGAAACTTTTTTTGAATTTCCTTGAATTTTATTAACCTCTCGGCGGGCTACCAAATAGCTGAGTGGGTTTCTTCTCACAATCACACAGCTTAGTTAGTGCTTATTTGTTAATATTTCTGCTCAGAGAAGTTGCTTAATCTTCCATATACTCTGCTCAGGGCACTTGCAATTTATTGTTTCGTTTTGTTTCTTGTTTTTTTTTTTTAAGCTTTGATGGTAAAGGAATAGAAAGAATTACAGATTTTAGTTCACAGTCGTACCACTATTTCTGTACTTCACGTGTACTTGGAAAAAAAGAAATCTCAAGTAAAACCATACACATACACATTTGTGGTTAATAAGGAAGCAGGGGCTATTAAACTGACTGGATCTATTCAACTAACACTAAAAAAATAAAAAATAATAATAATAAAAAAATACATTTGGAGCAATAGGAATGTATTAGTTCTGTGCTTGTATTTCAGACTGAGGAATTCTGAAATAACTGGTTCTTTCCAAACAATTGTCCCCTTCCATGCTTTAGCTTTTGTAGGATGTGCAATACTTTACGTGCCAACTTAGACTCACCTGTGCGGTGTTAGCTAGATCTCATACCCACTTCTGATTTCCCCTGGTTTTGTCTCTTTTGAATTCTTTCTTTTTACCTTTATCCCTGCCCCCCCCACCCCCCCCCC
>JANPWX010000049.1:4921154-4967640 GCA_024734555.1 Trochalopteron elliotii
ACCCATTAATAAGTCCCTCCCTGTCCTCCCCCCTCCGGAAAACCCACTCCATATTAAGGGTAGAAGATCCCTTAACCCGGGAAACATGAACCTGTTTTGTATTTGTTGTTTAAAGAGATCCAGGAAGAAAAAAAAAGCAAAAAAAAAAGAGATGCATTCATGTCTACATGGCATCCAGGCAGAGGGTGACCCTCAACCATATGGCCGAGTGTCACCTTCCGCCTGGACACACGCACACAGGAGCTGGCTCCCACCGGGGCCAAGTCCTTTGCAAGGTGGGGCTTTGCCTCTCCCTCTGGCACTGAACATCCCTTGTGGTGCAGCCCCAGGCCCGGGAGTGCCATCGATCCCAGGGCAGGTGCAGAACACCATTCCCAAGCACAGGGATGCTGAGGTGAAGCCAAAGGAGGAGGCTCGGCCTCTGCTCTGCGTGGCAGCCGCTTTGCAATAGTAACTAACAGCAGTTTTCTTTTTGTCTGTTTGTTTCTTTCCTTTTGTAGCAGGCCTCTTTAGTTTACAACAAAATGCATACAATCACCAAGAAATTAGTCAGGGCAAAGAAAAATAAAACAAGAACCTCTTTATAGGGATTTCTAAAAAAAAATCTATTTGTCTGTCTATCTATCTATCTATCTATCTATCTATCTATCTATCTATCTATCTATCTATCTGTCATCTATCTATCTATATATCTATATATATAAAGTGACTGTTCCTTATAGTGTTTAACTTCGGCATTGTTTCAGTTTGTCTGGGCCACATCGTGGGGAATTTGAGTTTGATGTCACTTACCTCGAGTCCTCTGGTCGAGACCCGAATCGGAGTCGCTGTTGACCTATTCTACCATTTTGTACCTTGCCCTTAGGCTTGCTTTCCCTCGAAGATGCAGACCTCGGGAGGAGGGGAGGGACACGTGTTCCTTTTTTCATTCCTTTCATTCCTTCGTCCCACTGTCACTTCGTTCGACCTGTCGTTCCCGTCATTTTCTCAGTGTGGAGAAGTGACATCACTACTCTTGTTTCCCTTAAATCAAGGAACATTTAGAAATCTTTCACACCTTTTACTCAGGGATGGGGCTGGCGTATGTGTGGTACACTGATGTGACCAGAAGCAGCACTTTTACTGCTCTGGAGTAGGGATGTACAATGTTGCAGACAAGTTTGGATTTCCTGCATCTCATGGTTTAAACTTTGTAGATCTCACTTAGATTGCAATACAAAAGCAGCAGGCTCAGCATGAACTGTAGCTGTTGGTTATCATGAAAATACACTCTCTGCAGAGATATTACTTTAAAGTGTGTTGCCAAGTAGCAAAAAGGAAATGGTGAAATTGTGTTAATTCTTGCAATTGCTTAAAAAAAGCCTGTGTCAAGGAGAGCGAATTCTCAATCTTTTTAAACACTAATAGTGTTGTTTCAGAGTGGCTCTTGGTGCAATGCTCTGCGTGTCATGGGACCCAGTTCTACAAACACTTATACATGTGGGAGGTCTGGGCTGGCCACTGAAGGCTGCTCAGGGCCTTGCTGTAAAGCACATGTATAAATCTTTGTGAAATTGAAGCGTGGTTCAATCAGGGCCAGATCCTGACCTTAATTGGGCAGCTGGAAAAATGTCAGGGTTCACCAGGGCAGAAGCCTTGGGCAGGTGGAGGGGATTTGGCCCATTGAAACACTTCTGCTGTCCCAGAAACTTGACAAATGGCAGAATGGGATATGCACTCTCACAGTTTCCATTTCTTCCCTCCCCATCATCACAGGTAGCAGCAGAGTCCACTGTGGGCTCTGGCCAGTGCTCATGTGAAAAGCAAGGGGAACGAACATACCGCCAGAGTGGAGGCAGTAATTTCCTTTCCTCTGGTTTCTCCAACCCTCCCACTTCCCAAATCCTGTAATACATAGCAAAATGAGAATTTGTTGATGCAGATATGCATATGTGCACACACACCCCCAGGCAGAAGTGTCTGTTTGCACACAAAAGAAGTTACGTGTGCATTTTTTTTACGTGTATGCCTACATGTCCACTTGATTCCCTGTCCTGAGGACAGCCTTGCTTTTTGCCCATAGGGAAATTCCAAACGCGTTGCACACCTCTACTCCAGAGTTCAATTTCTTTTACATAGACGACCTCGCTTCAGATGTGTTACCTTTACTGATAGGATCTTTTCTTGTAGCACTATACCTTGTGGGAATATTTTTTGATGTAAACCTAATTTGAGAAGCTTATTAAAAATAGAAACTTTTTTTGAAGCACTCACATTGAGGAGTACAGGTAATGTTTTAAAAAATTGCACAAAAGAAAAATGAATGTTGGAATGATTCATTCAGTGTTTGAAAAAGAGACGGCTCTGTTTGAACAGTGAGTTTCATACCTTGTTTGTAAAAAAAAAAAAAGTTTTTAAATACAAAAGCAGAGAAAGGTTGAAAGTTACATGTTTTTTGTATATAGAAAATGTCATGTCTAGATGATCTGATTTGTATTGGCTCTGGCCAGGAAGAATTATTACTTAAAAGGCTCTTAAAGAACAACTGTGCTTAATTTTCTGTTTGTATTACATGGGTCCCATTTCTGGGGAATGGAGTCACACTGTTTATTCCTGTGCTGAAAATACACCTTGGAGCAGCAATTCTTGAGTGCAGCTACCGGGCACTTGGAAGGGTGGCTACTGTGCAAAACTAAGAGTCTCACTCTCCAGTTGTATTTTGGCTTTAAGTCTCTTCTGCCTGCGCTGAGGGAGCCCCTGGCAGCCCAGAGGTCAAGGCCGGTTTCGAGGGAGGCCTGGGCCGTGCCCTGGGCAGGCGTGGCCCAGCTGGCCCCAGTGTGGGGACCCTGCTGGTGCTGGCAGCCCTCGGGTTGAGAGCTGCTGCTGGCTGAGCACAACCTGAGTAGTTTCCACCTGAGGCCTTTTGGTCCCGTTTTGTTTTTCTCTCTGGGGATGCTGTTCCACGTTTTTTCAGCACTTCCTGTTCCAGATGAAATCCAAAGAGTACAACCCTGAGCTAGAAGTGCATGTAACAAGGTATGCTTGCCCAGCACTAGCAGCAGAATGGTACCCGAGGTGGCCCGGCCTTCCAGCCCCTGTCACTGCCCCTCTCCCCCACCGCTGCCGCCAGAGTGCCGGGAGCAGCCGGTCACACAGAGCACGGTTCCAGTGATGGTCTTGACTGATGGCAAGACTGATGTTTTTCAGAACCAAAAGGAGAGGATCCCGAAGCAGTTTCTGAAGAGGGGATCCTTTTCTTGTCCAAAGATTGAGCTGGGCAGCTGGGAGCTGGTGGCAGGGTGGAGAGAGCAAAGTTTCAGGCTGCTCCCATCCCCCTCCCCAGAGGTGACCCAAGCTTTGGCTCCCGGAGTGGGAATTCTCGCCCTGTGCAAGTGACCCCTGGGCGCTCAGAAACCAGCCCCAGTTGTTACAGTGAAGTGCATTCAGCCAACAGGTAGTATTTATACAATAACAGTCTCTAAGGTTTCCGTAGGTTTTTTCTTGTTCTTAGCTGAAAGGACTCAAGTCTTCCACTGAGGATTTTATGGAGGCTTCATCCAAGGTTGTTTCTTTTCTGTTAGTTTCTGTTTTGAGCAGTTAAAGCTCCTGTGCCCTTTCCCTCGACCACGCAGTAGGTGTGCATTGGAAGTGTTGTTTGCAGCGAGCAGAGTCACTTGTTGGAAGCTGTCCTTGCTGTACTACGGGATTGGTGATGGGCAGAAACTTCAGGGCCCAGATCCTCAGCCAGGGTGGAGCCAGGGTGGGACCACTGGCTCCACGGGTAGTGCAGGTCTGCCCCTTCACACCCACTGGTGAGGGGATTCTACCCTGGCATTTCTTTTAAAAGTCCAGGTACTCTCCCTTTGAACAAGCTCTGCAGAATTCTTGTTCCAGTCCGTCGGGTTTGGATCTGGGCAGCTGAGGGCAAAATTGGGCCAGGGGTGGCTGCAGATGGCTTGGTCTGTGTCTTCAGCCAGGCCACCAGGCCGGGCGCTTCGCAAAGTTACTAATCTGGTAAGGCATAGATGCAACTCTTCACGACAGTCAGCTAATGTTGAAACTCACTAATGTATGTATTTGCTCCTTTTTTTTTTTTTAAATAATATATTAACTTGTTGAACACTGTTCTTTTCGCAGTGTTCAAAAGTGGGGGCGGGGGAATTTCCCAACCTTTTTCAGTTTGGGTGAGCTACTGAAATCCATTTTGTACTAGCTATGTCACCGCTCCCGGCAGCAGCTGGCAGCGGCACTTGGCCGAGCCAGGGTCAGGTCCAGCCATTCGACATCAGTAGTTTTTAAAGTAATTTTTTTTTTTAAATTGTCTGGTATTACTATTTCTATTGAGGGTTGTTGCAAATCACACTTCCAGTGTAGTTCCTAGTGTAGGCCCAGTAAAAGGGATATCGCAGCTTTGTGTTGGGGAGAAATTGAGCTGACATGGCCAGTACAAAGGAGAAAATAGGGAGGGAATAACGTTTTGCACCTTATTGAAAAGAGGAGAAGATTTTAAGTGCATACAGACATAGTTAAGAGCTTTTATTGTGACAGGAGAACTTTTTTCCATATGCGTGCATACTCTCTGTAATTCCAGTGTAAAATATTGTACTTGCACTAGCTTTTTTAAAACAAATATTAAAAAAAATGGAAGAATTCATATTCTATTTTCTAATGGTGGTGTGTCTATTTGTAGGATACACTCGCGTCTGTTTATTGAATTTTATGGTCCCTTTCTTTGATGGTGCTTGCAGGTTTTCTAGGTAGAAATTATTTCATTATTATAATAAAACAATGTTTGATTCAAAATTTGAACAAAATTGTTTTAAAGAAATTGTCTGTATACCAGTACAAGTTTATTGTTTCAGTATACTCGTACTAATAAAATAACAGTGCCAATTGCAAACATGTGTTTTGTCTTTTATGACTGAAGGGGAGCGAGCTTTCCTAGGGACATAATTTGCCCAATTTCATTCCCTGCCCCGTTCTCCCCCAGCCCCGCCCTGGCAATGCATTTGAGAGCATTGGCTTTTATCTCCAACAATGCCAAAAGGTGCCCATACCCTCCCACCCATGGCCATAAAACGCTCTGCAGCCCATCAGGGTGAAGCTCTTTATTGCACAACAAAAACTTGGGAGCAGTTGGGATGACTGGGCGGCGCACACAGGGATGCCACAGCAGAGGGAAGGGGGGCAGCGCTCTCATCACCATCTCAGCAGGCCAAGCAGGGCAGCAAAACACTGAAAGCCCATCAGCTTTTTGGCCAATGACACAGAAGCACTTCACAGTTATCACAGCCAATGCCAGGGAGTTCTGGGACTCCAAACTGCTGATTTATGTATGAAAACTTTAGCCAGCAAGCACTGGGTCAAATAAATGTTGGGGAGGGCTCGCTTAAGCATCTGGGTGACCCCAAATGAAGCTAAGGCTGCAGGGGGTGGTCTGTCCTGAGTGCAGAGGTGTGCCAGCATCTACTCAAGACACGGTTCAACCCTGCTGCCCCTGGCAGCTCCCAGCCCACAGGGAAGGGCTGGTCCTCTCCCACCTGCTGGCCCTGGCTGCTCTGGAGGGCAAACTGCTGTTCTTGGGCCTTGGCTTTTTTTCCCCCTCTCCTACACAAAGCCAAACCTGACTCCAAAAATGAATTTTTGGTGTAAAACTGGTATTAGCAACTAAAGAGCACCATCCCTCTGTGGGGGATGTGAGATGGTGATGGATAGACACTGTACATACAGTGGCAGAAGGCTGCAGCCACAAGTCTGTCATGAGAGTGGAGTTCAGTAGGTATGAAGTACGGAGTGCTTGGTTTAGAAAAGCTTCAAACTCTCATCATGTCCTTGACTGAAAGCACCTGTCCCAACACAGTGGGGTTTGGCCAGTAGCTGCCACATTTCTTCCTTATCCCCATCCTTTCTACCCCTGCTATTGACTAAGTGAAAGAAGAGACAGGCACATTTTATATGGGAAAAGCTTCCCCAAAGGCAAAGAGAGGCTTCTTCTGATTCTGCTTACAAGTCTCAGTATTTACAGCGTGTCCCCATTCTACATTCAACCCCATCATGCCCTAAGGGAGAAGAAAGCTGCAGCAAGGCACAGCTGAAGCCCCTGCCCCGTGGCCAATGGGGTCTGGCTGTTCCAATGAGCAGATGGGTATATGTTTCTCTCAGAGAATGGAGACCTGCATGGCATGTTTTGCATCAGTCAGGATGCTGGCTCAAGGCCCACCCCCTTAACAGCTGCTCACAGCTACAAGGAGGTGTCCACGTGCACAGTGCACTCCTCACAGCCACTGCAGTCACAGGGGAGTGAGCAAGGCTGAGCCCTTCCCTCCCAACGAGAGTTCCAGTAACCAGGCTCTGTGGGCAGGAGCCCACCCTGCAGAATGTGCTGCAGCAAAGGCAACCCCAGAGCAGCACTGGGAGTGCCAGGGGCGTTAGAGGTGTCTGAATGTTTCAAGAAGCCACAGGCAGACACGTTCAGCAGAGATTGCTTAATGATGTAACATTGCCCTTTTCTGCATCCCCACTTGTAGGTCTTTGGTATGTTAAACTGCACCCCTGTGGAAGCAGTGGGAACTTCAACACTGCTCTTGGGAGCTCAGCAATTGCCTGGCAGGGGGAAGCAGGCATGGCCCTGGCCTACAGTACAGACTGCCACACTCACAGCATTCCTCTGGACAGGATGGGGTTGGGGTGTAGGTTATGCAGAATCACTCAACATTAAGCATTATTATGTACTTAAAAATTTCATTTCCCACAAAAGGACACCAAGTAACAAAGAACCCAGTTAGATGTGCAGGTGAGGTAGATCCACAAATGGCACATGGCATTTGTCAATAGTTGTGGTCTTGACTTGGACCATCCTGCCAGACAAAGTGTGTTCCTGGCTCCCTCTGCCTCAGTTCCTTGTGGGAGTGACAGCAGACTTGAGCAGGGTACAGGACCTGGAGCTAAGTGAAGATCAGGGCAACGACTGCAGCACAGGAGTAGGTGTTAAAGGGGGACTCAAGCGCCTTTTTTTTTTCTTGTTTTTTTCTTTTCTTTTTTTGTGTATTTTCCAGCCTGTCTAAATGCTGCACATGTACAGTTGTCAATGGTAAGCACTGACATAGCTGAGGGTTATTCTGGAACAAAATTCACATATAACTGGGTGAGATGCAGACATGCCACCAGTTCAGCCTTTCTGCATCTCATTTCTCTCTCCTGCTCACTTTTGGAGAGGAGAAAATGAAAAAAAAACATGCTGCTTGTCAAAACAATAGTAAGACCTGCTATTCAGAAAACCAAACACTTAACATCAAAACATGAATCAGTCACCATTCATGGCATCAATGTCATTCACAGCCTGAAGAATTTGGGGGACAGCTTAAGAATAGCCTGTCCCTCTCCTGTTAGTCACTGATCAGAGGTATGTGCAGGAGGGGAAGGAAAGCAGGTGTAAGAATGGGCCTATTTGCCACACTTGTGAAGAGGCAGCCTCCCCTTGCCCCCAGCGCCTGCCCTTGGGAAAAGAAACTGTTCTGAGGCCAACATGAAGCTGCTTGGTTTGGTGTGCACATGATCTTTTTAAAAAATGTTTACAAATATATATATATATTATATGCATATGTATCTCTTAAATTCCACTTAGAAATGTAGCTAAAAAAAGTAGAAAAGCGTTAGTGAGAGTGGGCATGAGACCAGCAGAGTGCTGCACTTCCCACGTGTGAAGGCACCAGTGTGGAGACACACCTGTGGTCAGGCCTGGGCCGTGGTGGTCTAACCCCACTCCTGACAGAGGTGTCCATTTGCTTCCCCCTTACATCACATAAATACAGGATCAGTGCTGTCCCACAGCTGTACTGATGCAGACAGGTCACACTGCCCCTGCTCTGGGCTCTGGGCAGCTGAGAGCAGTAGGTGTCCCATGGAGCATTTCTATGGCAAAGAAGCCTGGCAGTCTCTTGACATGATGCTTCCAGGCTGGAGGGAACAGAGATCAGGGCCTGGATTCACAGGGCCTGCTTCTCTTCTGCATTCACATTCCTTTATGATATGTGGGCAGGAAAAATGGTTCTTGCAGCCAGCACAAGCATAACCTGTGCTCACATCAAGGCCCTCATCCACTTCCAAAGCAGAGGAAGGGAATCATCCCACAATTAAGAAGTATGGCCCACATGTTAAACGGAAGACATTTAAAATACCAGGCAATTTAGAAGATGTGCTGTGCTTCTTCTAATATGCACAACATACTTAAAAATCACCAGGAATCAGCCTGTGGCCTGGATTTGCTTCTCAGCATGGTCAATTGTACCAGTCCTTGTGATTGGCTTTTTGAACAGTCCAGCATATGAGTTTAATGCTAGAGTTTATCTTTGCTATTCCTTTTCCTACAGATCACTTTTTTGCTTTTCAAAGGAAGCCTGCCTCTTTCCACAGATGTCTACAGGAGGGGAAAGTAAGACTCTGAAGTACTGAAGTAACATCAGCCACATTATGATCTCAGCAGCAGTTTAAAGTAAGTGGCCGAGCATTATTAATTCATTGGTGCTCACTTTTGCATCATTTATCGTATCGAGCTACTGTGGTACTCAATGTGGATGCAACATGCATTTCCAAATACATGTGTTTCCAAAGAAATTTTCATTGTGATTTATTAATTAATTATCAGGCCATGACACTTCAATAAAGTGTCACCCAGAGTCTCAAACATTCATTATTGCCTTTAGAGCAAATGCTTTAACTCCATTGCCTGACTGTGTCTTGCAATCAATCAGGCTGTTCTGCCAAAAGCTCTCTCTTGCTTTGCATGATGCCAAGGACTGCAAAGGAGTGTTACCACATAACCAGAAGGCAATTTGATCCCTCTGGCCTCCTCCACCTGGCCACAGACAATGCACTGCACAGCTTTTTACATCTTTGCTAAATGGTTGTAAGCGGACAAAGGAACAGGGAGGACTGCAAGAATCATCCCCCTTTGTCAGGGTTACAGTTGCTGAGTTTCAATGTCTTAAAAACCTGTTCCCAGAGAGCAGGTAAAAGCAGGAACCCAAGTAATTCAATAACTGCACTCATGATAAAGCAGGCAAGCTCTGAAAAGCGTTCACCTGAATGATCTCTTCAGATGGGGGCAGGGGGGCCAGCACGGTTTTACTACATTCAGTGTCAGCTTCTCTGAAGGGGCAAGTCCATTGAATAGGGAGGTTTAAATATGAACAGCAACATCAGCCCTGTGAACTGAAGGTGACAGAGATGTGGCATTTTTTAGCAACACATGTCACCAGCGGCCAGGCCTCATCTACCATCCACCTCTGACATTTTGCAGGCTGGCAGCTGTGCCATAACATCCATTCTTTAGCCAGAAAAAAGATTAAGAGAATTTGATTTTTTTATTTCTCCTTGCAATTCCTTCCATCTTTTTCTCTCGCAGCCTGCAATTTCTGAAAGGTGCACTGCCAGAAAGTGGTGGTAGCTGACAGGTCAGTCTTAAAAAAGGGAATGTGTGAATGTGTGCAGGCGTTAACAGCCATGTCTGTACAAGCCAATTTCTTGTTAACTGAGGTTTCAGCAGCTATTTATCAGAGGGGGAAAAAACCAGGTGAAGAAATGTTGATTAAAAAATAAAATAGGCACAACAATAAAAGATGAGGCTATTGCATTTTGAATCAATGGCACTGTGTTAATAGCATGACCTTCCCCTTCCAAATCCCAGCCATAGCCAATGGCTATGGTACTGCCATTCTGAGAGAGAGAGGGAAGTTTGCCACTAACACAACACAGAGAAGAAAGCAAAGGAAAAGAGCAGCCCCCTTCCTACTCTTTTCCCCCACCCCTCTCTTCAGCACCTAAGGCCTAGGCTAGGAGAAGACCTCGTTGTGCTGCTGGGTGACCCGGATAAACGTCGTTCTCTTGCTCAGTTCCTTGAGTTTGGCAGCTCCCACGTAGGTGCAGGTGGAGCGCAGCCCCCCAAGGATGTCCAGGATGGTGTGCTCCACATCCCCTTTGTATGGTACCTCCACAGTCTTGCCCTCCGAAGCCCTGGAGAAGAGATCAGTCACTGCATTCACATCTGGATGCAAAACATGAGTGTGTTTAATGGAGCAATATGGAGCTTAACTCTGCAGGCTGCAGTTTACAAACGTGCCCCCAGCTTTACTGCATGCTGCTTGGTGCTGCTTGGTGCTCTCAAGCACTGAAACGCCTCAACTCCACTCACACTGAGAAGTAGAAGCAGACAGATCTTGCAGATGCTCCAATATCCCATGAGTTTATTTACAGATCTGCCCCTTCCTCCCCTCTACCATCTGCCTACAAGCAAGTGGAACTTCCAGCTTTACTGAAAGGTAAATTTGACTGTGAGAGCTGCGAGCTTTAAAGTATAAGGAACAGACTTTAGACTGGCCAGACTCAAATGGAGAAATGTTGGAGCTGGTTCTCTGCAGGCACCACCCAGCACAGCTCTACAGAGGCTTCACAGCCCCTGGGCTCCGTCCTGCGTCACTGATCAGACACAGATGGAAGTGCTCTGGCTGTCTCCTACCAGTGTGATTCTCCAGAGCTCACAAGAGAGGGAGTGGGAAACTTGTTACAGAAACCTGCTGCACAGCTGTCCCTTGGAGCTAAAAGGTGATCTAGCACAACTCAGTGCCAGGCAAAAAGGCCAGAAAAATAGCAGTGCTCTGAATACTGTCAAGTGCTGGTGCATGCCAGCACAGACTGCACTGTTCCCAAAAAGCACATTTGAAGATTTACACGAGGGAAGAATCCAGGCAAATAACTTGCAGTCCTCCTCCAGCTTTCTCCAGCCCCATGTTCAGCAATCTCTCATGTAGTGGAGACCCTTAATCAGCAGCTGATCTCACTGCACTTTAGAGTAAGCTTGTTCTGCCTGTGGCACACTGGCTCCTGTGGAAAGGAAAGCCTTGGGAACGGAGGGTCTAGGACAAATGTGGAGGGAAGAGGAGATGCTTTCCTCCTGCCCTACAAAATGGAGGCAGAAATCATGGCAGCGGTCTGTCATTGTTCTAAATGTGGCTTTATTTGCTTCTTCCTTAAAAAAGTTTCCAGGGGATAGTACAAGAAAGGGCATGCCTGTTTGTAGGCTCCATTTGTGAATCATTAACAACAGCAACAGCTGCTAAGTGGAGGTACTTCAGTGTGAGCCTGGCTATATTTCATCCTGTTAGTTTAAATGTGAGGTCACAGCCCTAGGGAGACAATAAAGGCGAAGTGTTGATATGCCATGTGAGTAAGGAGCCATGATTGGTCTCCCTACATCTGATGTGTAATTGACTCTTTCTTGAAACTCTTAAATAAATACTGCAGTGAGTGGCCAGTGGAAGATGGATGTGCCACTGGCATCTCACAGACTGCACAGGGCTTAGGGGTCTGTTGTGTGGCCTGCACTGCTCGGAATTCCCAGGCTTTTATTTTCAGCTCCAGTGCCAGCAGGAAAAGGCTGGACCCATGAAATGATACTCACGCCATCCTTTCCTGGCTTTTGGCCATGCCCACCTCTTCCAGTCAAAGTTGGGAGGTTGAGCTCAGGCTCCAGGGAGCTTCCTGCGAGATTGTGAGAGACAGTGCCTGTCTGGGATTTGCAGAAACCAATGCAAATTCTACCACATCCTGCCACTGAAGAGCTCTGCATGCTCTTCTGGGCAAAGAGTGCAGGGTTTACTGCATTCCTGCATGGCCGCCCATTCAGTTAATGCATGAGAGGTCAATGACCTGATGCATGAATGCACCATCAGTTCAAATCTAAATTCCCTGTTAGTTCGTGCTTGAGCATCCTGTGGGTCATAAGTTGCACATTGATCCTACAAGCATGAACACTTGGTGGTCCTTTTTCCAGTGAAAAATTACAGAAATGGGTGATGGTTACAGCCACTGCCCCTGGGAGATGTCCCTGCAGTGGCTATGGTGGTATTAGGAAGCTGAAGCTTGTGGGTTGCCACTTTAGGCTTTGGAGACCAAGATCTACAAAAGTGGTGAACACCTAATGACACAGCCCCAAAGCTCTGACAGCTAAACATTTGCTACTGCTCCTCAAAGTGTCAGCTGATGAGCTTGTGGGATGTCCTGTTGGTCAAGGAGTAACCTGCAGACACTGTACTGGGGAAAACAAGCTAGAAGAGAGGTGTGAGATTAGCTCCACAGCCTTGTCCACAGGGATAAGGGGATGAAGTTGCTGATGAATATATACTCAAGCTGTGCTAACATTAACCCCAATAGTCTTGTCCCCAGAGGAAAGGGGTTTGTAAGAGATAACATGTTGCTCAGACTGAGCTGAGGAGTCATCTCATTCCCAGGGAAGCGTGGGTGGAATTTTACTACATGTATGCACACACTGGTGCACTATTAACTGCTGTACTCTGGCCCAGGAGTGGGATCTGTATCCATATATGGATATATAACCAAATGTTAATCCCTTTAACACAGTGCTTAGTATGGAGGAGAAACATTTAATAAGTGTACTGCTACAGTAATCCCTAGTGGCTGGTCCAAAGGGAGGAAGAATGGAGTTTTTCACTTACGTACATTAAAACTGTGATGATGTCCAAAGAGCTCATATTGGATTAACGTTCTAAGAGTTCCCCACCACGTGCCTTGCTGAGGAGTGACGTGCAGGCCATAAATTGCTGGGTTTGCTGTGTTCCTGTGTGAGTGCCAAATTAGTTCATGCATGAGCACTGAATAAATTAATGCAATGAGTGCCCAATTAATTAATGCATGAATGGCCAATAATTTTTGCATAAGCATCCAATCAGTTCATGCATGCATGCCCAAATTATTTATGTCCAAACACCCTGTTAGTACATTCATGAGTGCCCAATGTGATGAGAACCCAGCTGACTTCCACCAGCAGCCACATGGGTACTGTGCTGGGTAGGGTTCAGGTGACACGAGGGGCCAGTGTAACCTGTGTGGGAGGAGGCCATGACCTGCACCATGCAAGAGATGGTTCTACCTGGCTCCAAAAATGGTGTGAGCCACCAAGCTTTCAGTGAGTCAGAGGAGCACATGACATCTCTCCATAAGTGTACTTATGAAACAGCAGCAGCTACTGGAGAGGAGACACACCTGAGATGTGCAGCTAGAGACACCCTTGAAAGGAGGTGGTCCATGCCAAAGGCGTGCACTCCCAAAGGGACTGTAGTCCCTGTGTGACTGATGCTAGAGCAGGGACAGCTGTAAAGGGACTGTGCCCTGTGGACAGCCCTCAGTGTTGACAACACACCAGTGTTTTAGTTATTGCCAAGCTGTGCTTACTGCAAGTCAAGGATTTTTCTCTTTCTCATACAACCCCACTAGCAAGTAGGCTGGGGGGCACAAGAAGCTGGGATGGGACACAGCCAGGACAGCTGACCCAAACTGGCCAAAGGGACACTCCATACCATATGGCAACATGCTCAGTATATAAACTAGAGAGGAAAGCTGGCTGGGGACACTGCTCAGGAACTGACTGTGCATTGGTTGGCAAGTGGTGAAAAATTGTGTATAACTTGTTTTGTATATTATTATTGCTGTTTTTATTATTACCCCTTCCCTTTCTGTCCTACTAAACTGTCCTTATCTCAAGCCATGAATTTTGCTGGTTTTTTTCCAATTCTCTCTCCCATCCCACTGGAGAGCGGAGTGAGCGAGCGCCTGTGTGGTGTTTAGCTGCCTGCTGGGACAAACCATGACAATGGATTACACGGGCTGTCACAAAAGCTGGCACACTTGGCAGAGAGCTGCATAAGCAAGTCAGCAGGAACTGCTGAGGGTTTTGCAGCTCTGACATCTCTCCTGGAGTTATGACCCAAAAGTAACCCCGTCTCAGAAAGAAAGGTGATGACAGAGCAATTGAGGCTCCCAGCAGCTGGGAAAGGTGTGCTCAGATGCTCTCAGCAGTAACTCTGACACTTGCCAGCCACTGAATAGAAAGGGAGAACGATTTGCTTCAGACTTTTTGCACAGGGCCTGGTCTGTGGTGCCCCTCCTGGCCAGCTGAAGGCTGGTGCATGGAGGGATGTGTGTGGTGGGTGGGAATCCTGGCAGGCTGCATGGGATGAAGCACATGTGATGGTGCTCTGTCAGCTCAGCAGAATGTGGGTCAGAGTAAAGGGGTCCGGCTGCCCTGGCACGAAGCAATCTTTTAAGTGGGGCATTTAAGAAATGGAGGAACTGGGGGCAGATCTTCCAGGCTATCATTTGGGATGAACAAGATAGTAAGCAGCAGCCAGCATTTGGTGCTATTCTGTCTCTGTGGCCAAAATTTCACCCTGCAGTTAATATAAAGTGCCCAAACCCAGCTTAGTAGCAGCTGTGAATTGCTGAGTGGCCACAATAGAGCTGCAGCGTTCACACAAAACCTGTGAAATTTCAAAAGGGTTAACAAAACCAAACTGGCTCAAACTGAACAATACTGCATGCAGCCTCAGTCCCTGCTTGCCTTATTTCTCTTCTCCCACAAAAGCATTATAAAAATTGCCTTTCAGAAATCCCCAGCTCTGATCCATATTCCTCGTGAAAGGAAGTAAAAATGTAAAAATAAGCCAATATATAAATGACATAAGATTAATGAAAGTGAGTACACAGATTAAATGGGATCAGCTTGACATATTCATTACAAAAACAATTACTCTCATGACTCTATTCCCTGCTACAGCCATCTCACCTTATCTGTCAGTATTAATGTAACTGCTGCAGGCTCAGTTTCTCCAGACAACACATGTAATTTTGAGAAGATGAAGTTAAGTGACAAGCAGTCTGATTCTGCAGGAGACTGAGCACACTGAGCTCCCCACTGCTTGAATAACACAACTGTGAGCGTTCAGGCTCTTGTAAAGACAAAACAGCTTATCTGGGTCACCAATACACACTTACAGCTGGCCTTTTTAAATGCATATAAAGGAGCTCCACTGACTTGACCTGTTTGCGTCAAGTTGGGGGTATCCAGGATTTAAAGTGCTGACTAAGAACCCTTTTGGTTCAAGCTTACCATCAGCTAAACTAAGAAGTGATTAAACAGCCTGTAACTTTTACTATAAGAGCAATTCAAAGAAAACCTTACGGCGTTTCAAATCCCCTTTCAATGCCCAGCACATTTACAATGCTGGATTTAGCAGCTGCTATTTTTAAACCACAGTGGCACTCATGCTGGTATAGGCCAAGGAAGAGCCCAAGGCTGGTACAGGTAGCCAGCTATGTGTCATGGCTGTAGAGTGAAGATGAGTATCAACACTTTCCTACTTAAGAGCCAAGGCTCACAGATTTAGTGTTTGGAGCTGCTGTATCTGGCAGTAGACTGGGAGACTCCTTCTATGCTACCTATTAGTGGCACAGAAATGCAGTATCTCAACAGGGACTAAAAATTTCAGATTGTGCTCCTGCTCCCTTGCTGCTGAGAAGGTTTCAGAACCTGGTCCCCAGAGAATTCTCAAACCGAGGATGCAAATCATAATACAGATATGGATCAAGCCAGATTCGTATAGTATTGCCCATAATGACTTCAAAAGGTCTGTCTAGACTGAGACAAATATAGCACCTTTCTGTACATCCTTTGCTCCAACAAGATGGGATATTTGCACTTTATCTTATTTTTAAGGCAGACCAGTGTCAATTAGTTCTCCTGCTGGCAATAAATTTTGTTGCCAGATCACACACACATAGCTAGGTGGAACAGAATTTAAGAGCTGCCTCAGTCCTTCATCCCCCTGGTACAGCCAGCTTTTTCAAACTCTTCCTGCAACTTTCATCAGCTCTGTGCAGGCCAAGCCCTAATGACTGTGCTGCACTGAGATCCATGCAGCACACCTGGGCTGCTCTGTGATCTCTACAGGGAAGCTTCCATTAACTACATGCCTGAGCAACATCAGGCCTTTCCCACACTCCAGCTGACTCAAGCACAGGGTAGCATAGGACAGGAAATGATCATTCAGGTAAAAGGTTGCCAACACCACCATGCAATTGGCAGCTGCCACTTTTACGTTATGAGACACTTATTAGTGCTGTCCACTCAGACCTGTTGTTCAGAGGCTTTGATGACAAGCAGATTTGCTGGGGGACAAAAAAAGAAAAAAGAGCCCCCAAACTCCCAGTTGGCATATGAACCCAAAGTGAATCAAAGCTCAGAGATATGCAAGCACATCTTTCTGGTGCATCATTTCAGCTTGTGTCAGATGCAGATGGCATCTTGTGCAGTTCTTTCTTCTGCAAATAAATAGCTGCATTTGAAAGTAAAAACACTGAACAGGTTGCCCAGAGACCTGGTGGATGCCCCATGCCTGGAAACACTCAAGGCCAAGCTGGACAGGGCTCTGAGCAACCTGATCTAGTTGAAGATGCCCCTGCTCATTATAGGGAGGTTGGACCAGATGAACCTTAAAGGTCCCTTCCAACCCAAATGATTCCGTGATGCCACAATTTAGGCCAAAGTAGATGGTTGTAACTGCTCTGAAGGAGGCTGAGTTTTACCACTCTGCACTCTGCTAAGTGCTGTGTGAACAAGTGCACAATGTTGTGGTGCAGACAAAAACCACCACAGGAGTCAATGCTGGGATGGAGAACAGGAGGTGGGATCAAAGATACTTCTATCTAGTATGACATCTGGGACTGCTATCTATCAGCTTGTCTCTGTGTCAAAGCATGAATTCCATTTTGTTTAGTGGATCCCATCCTGCTTTACACTCTGTGCTGTCACCTTCACAGAGCTGCAACTCTTACCCATGGTAGCAGCTGGACATGTTGGGAAAAACCTGTATACTGGAGTGGTTGTAAAAGATGAGGCCAACAAAACCCATCAATCCTGAGTGTCTGGCTGGAACTGCTGGTAAGGTCACTGTGTCTGAGACTCTTCCAAACAGCAGTTTACCAGATGGGACCAGAGCCTGAATCTATGCCAGCAGAGAAGAGTCAAAAGGGACCCCTCAATAACCGGTGTTTACTGTAAGACAGAAGTCATTCTCTAACAAAGTATGTAAGAACCATGTTATCCAAGGGTAGTGACTGAGACTGCCACTCTTAAGAGAAAAGACAAAGAGGTTTTCTGATGTCATCTGCTTTTCTAAAAAGTCAAAATTCTCAGCACTTTCTGGAGTAAAAGAGCAATGGACAACAGATTCCTTTGCAAAATCTGTCTTCCTTTCCTCTCCCCTGAGGATTTAGCTCAAAAATTAAGCTTCTGTATTCTGCATTATTTGAGGCTACTCTGGCACTCTGTTACCAAAAGAGGGGTGGGAAAACTGTACAGCAGGCTTCTGCAGCCTAAGAAGACTGCCCAATAAATGCAGAAGGGAGTCCCAGAGCTGCTGCTGGTGACTGAGTGCTTTGGAGGTCCTGAGCCCTCATCTCTGTACTGGGGAAACCCCAGCTGAGCTTCACCAGTTCACCAGCACCCACCTTCTGCAAGCAGAAGGGAGCATGTGGTTCAGCTGGGAATCCCCACACCAACAAGACACCCAGTGTGGACAATCAGAGGGACAGAAACTGCAGCCTGGTATGTCATGTTCCAGCATTTAGTTCATACACATCCTGAAGGAGCAGTAAGTCAGAAGAGTGCCTAATGACTTCCCAGACCACACAGCTGGTGCTGCAGTGACAGCACACACACCAGCTGCAAACAACTGAACATCACTGCTCTCAGCTAGCCAACCCCAGCTCTTTCTCCCTGTCTCCCTCTGGATGACATCCCTCCCTCAGATCTGCTATCATAAGTGTAGGCAACAGCTTCTTCAATGGGAGTAGCAGTACAGGCCTCTTTCTTTCTGCACAATTCTGCTCCAAAAGTTCCTGGATGGATGGCTCACTGCAATTGCTCCTGTGTGGAATTCATACCTGTATTCAGCAACTCCTCCTGCATGCTTCTTCATGGCTGTATCAGAGCTCATTCCATAGAATAGTTTCACCTTCTTGCCATTCCTTTCTATAATTTCTCCAGCACTCTGGTCATGGCCTGCAAACATTCCTCCAATCATGACAAAGTCAGCACCAGCTCCTGTGATCAGCAAAGGGACACATAAGAAAGCAGGGAAAGGAGAAGAAGGTGAAAGCCAAAGCAAGAACACTGTGATCTCCAGAAACAATAGCCAGCATTTAATAGTCTGGCACAGAGTCCCCTCCTGTAATAGTCACAGCAAACTTGGAAGAAAAGCTTTACTGTAGAACTGACACAGGCTGAATTGTATTTCTCTTTAAATGCAAAAAACCCCTTTTCTGTTACAATGACAAAGATATAGATCATTCTACTCTACCCCACAGTCTTTTATATTCAAATTCAGTTTTAACCCTTTACTTCATAATAGTATCTGAGCATGATTCCTTATTAACTGTGACTGCAGCAATCAGAAGTCCTAAACACAGGGCTGGGACCTGTTGAGCCCAATGCTGTACAGAGAAGAGAATGGTTCCTGCTTCCAGAGCTTTCTAGGGCGCAAGTGTTGAGTGGGAATCTACCCTGAAGGAAAACAGACTCATGAATGCAATGTAATCCTCCCAACAATAACATGAAACAAACAGATTTTTAACTGAAATGATGGATTTTTCAAGTGTATCAGCTGTGTGTGTTCAGTGTCATTCTGGATGATTCCTAGGCAAAGAGATCTGGATGGGTCTGCATTTGGTTCCTGTTTAAAAATCGTGGACCAAGGACCACCACTCCTGGGTTCTGTGGTTCTCAGCATGCACCACAACGGAGGTCTAACCCATAGCTACAACTCCTAAATATGTTCCAGGTACTGAATAGCAACGCTGAATACTCAGTTATGACTGTTCAGTCTGCCTATCTCCTCTGGCTTTGTAAATCATGAAACCAGCTCCACTGGGAGTAAGATCAGGAAGAAGGTTTTTGGAATCATTCTTCGATTTTCTACTGTGATCTCCAATATTTCCAGCTGGGCTGGAACTATTCCACCAGCAGCTCCTCCTGTGATATTTTGGCATATCTAGTCTTGCTTGGAAAAGTTTGGCTTTTAGTCTTTTATGAGCCTGTGGTGACCCACCCCCGAAACAAAGCATTTTCCTGTTCATACTCTCTGCTTCTTCAACGTGTATGTGTCAGAACAGGCCTCCCCTCAGCTCAGCTTCTTCCCAGAACTGGCAGAAGAGCTGAGCTATAAACCACACTTGACAGAAAGCAGATGAGCTTGAACTACACCCATCCTCCTAAGAACACATCCGAACTCTGGGTCTCCCCAGACTTACCCAGACTAGGTAAGTCTGGCATTAGGATTTGCTCTGAGCTCTGTCACTACCCAAACAATAGCACCAGACCTTGAAATCTGAAAAGTAACTGAAATCCCTATCAAATCTGCTCAGCTTCTGCCAAACCTGAATTTGGGAATATTTTGATCTTAGAACACATGACAAGGGTGAAGTGTGCCAGTTCCTCCCTCCACCCCTTTGCCAAAGAGCAGAGCTGGCAGCAGTGCCTGGGGGCAGAGCACCCAGCTGCTCTGCTGACCTCACCTCCCTCTGCCTGGTGGCTGCTTGAAAGGGACACTGTGTCCATGGTAAAGAGATACTAAAAATGAAGCTTGTGCAAAGCACATCACAAGCAGTATTTATAGCCAGGCACCCATTCAGGTGTCCTATCATGTCAGCTACCTGGCAGATTTCTCCTGAGCTTTCTTGTTTCAGAGGGCTGTGTTTTAAAGTCTTGGTTCAACTCATGTCTGTTACTACTATTAACCTGCCAAAAAAGAAGGGAATGCTCCTCTTCTAATTACTAGTGGCTAATTCCTGTTGCTACCTAGCACAACTTTTTTCCGTCTTTGCAAAAAATAAGCACCCTGGGAAACCTATATATGTCTTCTTCATGTGTGGAAGAAAACATGAGGAAGGAGAGACAGACTTGAGGTCAAGGCTGCAAAGAGGGCCTTTAAACAAGTCAAAAGCCTGCCATAAGACATTCTGGACTCTGCCTTGTCAATAGTATCTCCTGATCCCCAATTCTAGTGCCATTTTTGGTTGTGGGTCTTACAGCCTTCAAATTAATAATGCAAAAGGCACATGAAATCTACACTTCAGAATCACATAATTTTGGTTCCTGTGCACTTCAGTATCTATTATTTTCCTTTTGGCTGCATATTTTTAGGAGGGAAACAAATATGTTTGAATTACAGGATTGAAACTCATCCAACTTGAGTAACTTTTGCAAACTACAGCATAATTCATCAAGCTCTTCCAGAAGAGAGGAGCTATGTTACAGCAGATGCAGCACGTCTAAACATTGAAACGACACATGCTTGCTGCCCTGCTGCTCCAGAAATGACAAGCCCATATTAAATATACTTCTCCAATGTTCTCCAGAACCTTCCACTGTGCTTCAGTGTTGTAAAGATATCTGAAAGTTTCAAGTCTGTTCCATTATGTTTCCATCAGTTCATATTTGACCAGGAGGTTGTAGTTTTTAGCATGGTCTTTAACTTACGCATAATTTTCTTGTATAACTACCAGAAGCACTGGTGATGTTTGCAACATCCATCTGCAGTCTTTTGTTTGCAAGTACAGAATGACAGCATACCATTATTTTAGGTTGTGGGGGAGTGGAAACACCTAGCAACAACCCCCTAGATAACAGAGGATATGATGGGGTATGCTGCACACAAGCATCCCAGTAGCTCATCCAGAGCTGGCCAGACTTGTACTGGTTTTACACAATGCCACTTTCGTGCACCAGCTTTCCCCCTGAGGCCCATGCTGTATCTGGGCTGATTTTGCTCATTCACATTTCACAGTGCCTCCTCTTTCAAGCCATTACAGAATAGCAGTGCTGACGCCAGCCCAGGCTTGCAGCACTCACACAGTTCTGCTGGATCTGGATAGAGTCCCTCAGATGTCTTTTGTATGCCTGATTATACAAGCCACTGATAACCAGATTGGCTCTGCACAAATTCAGCTGGAGTCGGCCTGGATTGGTGAGCTGGGCAGCCCTCCAGGCAGATGCAGCCTTAAGTTTGCCTGGACCAGAGCTTGTCCTGGAATTAACATTCACCTGTGCTCCAGCTGAGCCAGTGAGCTTTTGCAACAGTAGGTACACACACAGCTGCTGGAAACAGGAGAAAAAGCCTGTGTGATCTGGTATAATTTGGAACTAGTGTATGTCCCCAGTTGACTTTTCCATATGATTTTTCCTTCCTTTTCATTCCTTGCTTCTGCATCTCTTCTCACCACTGCTGTAAGGAACAGCAGTAATGTGCTAAAGATGCTGGCATAGGATTCAAAAGGCACATTCTTTCCTGGCTGTGTCACAAAAATATATGTGACCTCAGGCAATTGAACTTAGTATTTCTGTGCTTTGACTTCTCATCATTAAAAAAGGAGACAGTAGTGCCTCCCTGGAGCATTCTGAGAAAAGTGTTCATGTAATCAGCCTTTCCAAGGGTTCAGTTGTATGAACCATCTGAGAACCCAACGTAAATTTCTTTCATGCTTTCTCTCATTCCTGCATCAAAACAGCTCTTTTCCTTCCTATCAACCTACATCTTTTTCACTATCATCTCTAATACCCAGATGGCAGTGACGTCTTCAGTTTACCGAATCCATACCAGGTTCCCATCCAGCAGTTCCAGAACTCCAGCAGTCTCTCCCAAAGTATGTTTCTCCCAGCATTTCTGTCCCTCACCTTCAGTGCTTCCCTGTTTCTTGCATTTTTAAATAGGCTTCTACCTTGTTTTCCCTCTGTCAAAATGCCCAATCTGCCTCTGAGTCCTGACACCAAGCCACAGGTGTCACCTTAAAGCTTCTCAACATGTATTTCTTGGTTCTTCACAATTCTCACTCAATCCAATCTACTCCTCCTGTTTCGACGAACTTGGCTCCTCCAGTCACACCTTTAGCCATTTCTCAGTGCTTGTCTTCACATTTGTGAATCCCTCACACTTCCCATAATTCAAATACATGCTCTGCCACTGCTTTATAGGGAATCATCCCATCCCATGAAGATTTTAGTGATCCACCAGGTAACATAATTACTTTAACCAAGGTCCTCTTCTTGTCTCTTTCCCATGTTTTGTCCAGGCCTTCATCCCTAGATGAAACTGTAGGTCTGGGTGTTTTATCACCTGGTCTTTGCTATCCAATGTATTCATGTAACTCAAGCACAGAGGTCTGTGCCAGACAATTCACTATCAAGGCTTTGACTTGTAAAAGTTGGGCATGGTGGCTACGTTCTACAACGTTCAGTTAGCCAATCACTTCAGTAGCATTCAATAAACACTGATAGTAATAATGTCTTCTCAAACCTTGTTTTGCCACATACCTTTGACAAATGCACATCTGGGTCCAGCTTGTCAGATGTTCACAGTGTGTCTACCTCCAGTGTACATAACCAGATACAGTAAGTTTATTGCCTCAGAGTTATCTCCATCATTTCCAGCTCTGTAGCTGTGACACACAGTCACACTGATCTGTCCAGGTTACTATCAAGAGTACAACTACTGCCTGGAAAATGTCAGCTTTCTGATGCTCCTCTGTCCAAGGGATAATTCCATGGCAGCCTTTAGACATGTACCACTGGGAATCCCAGCACCTCTTGATGAACAGCAAAGCCAGAAGCTGTCTCTTCATAGGTTTCAAGCAGGTTCAGGTTCAATTAGCCCAAAGAGACTACAAGGATCTTTCAGACTTGTAATAAACACTACAAAGAAAAACATTTGAAACACTGTGAAGTTGCTTCCTGTGGTTCTAACTTCTGGAAATGCTCTTGTTGAAGAAAGACCTTTTCCACAGGCCAGATTTCTGCACAGCTAATAGAACACAGTGAGGTCACAATTTCAGTTCACAAGCTCTCAAGGACCACACCACCAGTAAGAACTTGGTGAGCTGTGGAGCCAGAGAAAGGCAGAATAAAGACCTCACTGCAGGCAGCATGTCAGAGTGAGGAGAGCTTGGGCATTTTTAAATACAGTCTTGTCCAAGAGGGTGGATGCTGATGTTCAGCTATGTTGGAATTACCCAACTGGAAGTATCTATTCCCTGCATCACATCACCCCTGGGTAACACAAGGGTTATATGAAATCCTCTGACCAAGCACATTCCTTGCTGGTAGCAATCACTCCACAGCTGTCCTCAGAATTCTCTAATTAAGTCCTCCTTGTCATCTGACCTATCTCAAAACAGGAGCTATCTGCAAACTTAGATTTTGGTTTCAACCTTTCCAGGAGGCCTAGAGTTTTTCTTGGCAAGTCTGTAATCTGAGTTTAGTCCTGCCTCTGCTTTCCATACTTGCAAAGCTTCCTGCAAAGCATTCTGTATCATAATGTGCTACCTCTTGTTTTCATACCACCCTGAAATCCCAGTGAGAGACTGTGCTGTCCCACTGTATTCCAGGCATTACCCTACTTGACACCTCCAAAGAGTCTGGCATTTTGGAAGGTGGGGGAGTACCTTTAAATGTTTTGTCATCTCAGGATGCATTTAGCACCTGCTTCTCATATGCTGCTGTAACAAGGTTATGGCCAAGTGACAATCATGAGTTTGACCCCCCATACCAACATAACTTTCATGACCAACAGACAATACTTAGATTAAATCCTCTGTTTAATTGCACCACCAAGAGCTGGTGCAATTCACTGAACTTACTGACATGAAAGCAAAATCTGTTAATTATTAACTTAGATGTTTCAGACATCTGCCTAGCTCTAGGGGATACAGCATAAATAAAATCTCATCTCTTCAAGTGGACAGCTGATCCCAAGAACATCTCCAGGGATCTGGCCTGCCTTTTTGTTTTGTTCTTCTGTCCAACATGCATTCCACCGGCTCTTCTTCCACTCAAGGCAGCCAGATCTGGCAATGTGACAGGCATCTCTGAACCCTACTCAGAAGAAACCCTTATCAGTTTTTTTCATATTACTCTTCCAGTACTCTTACTGTATCTCACACCTGGCAGATAATTTTTAAATAGCACTTTGACCACTCTATGTTTTGCACTGCAGAATTTGGACTGCTCCAAAGAGCAAATTCATGCCTGGTGCATTAATTTCATTGGAGTCAGCTGCAGAGACTAACATAACCTCCTGCTAATTGATTACACATTCGGGGTCACAGTGATTCCTGCATCCCCGCTGCCAGGGGCGCTGGAGACACGCAGGGATGTCACGACACACCGTCCTTACCAAACGCTTTGGCGACATCTCCTGGGCAATTGCATCCTCCGTCCTGCACAAAGAAAAGACGACAGTGAGTGGCAGCGAGGTCACTCGGGGACCCAGTGAGCACTGGAGCTCTGCACTTTGGCCCCTGCTCAGGAACAGCGTGTCAACAGAGCTGACCATGCACTTGGGATGTATCATCTTGGCTACGTTTTCAGGGAATCCAGATAATTCTTTCCACTGCTTACCTCCTTGAGGCTCACCTACTCTACTGCACAGTCTACAGATAATACCACTGGTAACAGCAGCAATGCAAATTCCTGACTGCAAGTTTCCAAATCCCAGAAACCAGAAAACAAAACCTCCTCTGATGATCTGAATCATCCCCTGCCATTTTAATGAAAGGCTGTGTGATGCAGAGGTACCACAAGCCTCTACCTCAAACCACCGAAGACATTCAAAATAACTTTCTCAGCAGTTTACAATACATTAAAAGGTCACAGTGGGAGGGGAGAGGGAATATACCATCACTTATGTTGGATTTTTATCTGATAATCACTAACAAACCTGGTTAATACAATCTTTGGTAAGTGAAAATGAGCCTCTCATCCTACTCCTTACTGTTTGCTATGGGCTTGGTGAGGAAACAACAGCACTCTGGACCTTTAGCATTTTAGACCTACACATTTCAGTTTCAGTGCAATGCAGTGGCTGATGAAGGGGGCTCAGTTGAGGGGAGGGAGATTGTGTATGTGTGATAGAGCTGTATAAAAGGAATGACACACAGCAGAGCTCACCACGTGCTATGGTTCTTTACGATTTGTAAAGGTCTGAGCACCAGATGAAAGATCCTTTAGTCTACACAGTCATTGTACCAGGAGAGCTCCCCATTCCTTTGATGGTCTGGATCCGTTGCAGACTGCCAACGTCTTTCCTGCTTTTGAAGCTCCCCCCAGACTGGCCAGTTACCTCCTGCTGTTTCACCTCCCTGCTGGCAGAAATGTGACCTGCGGCCGAGCACAGCCAGACACCCCCACCATCAGCCACACTAGAGCTGGCTTTGATGGGCAGCTGGCAGCAGGGCTGTGGGTTAGAAACTCTGTGTGCCCAGAAAAGGATTCAGACACAAACTGAGCAGGTGGATCCAAAAGTGAGTGGCTTTTCAAAGGGCACCCCACTGCAAACAGCGCCTGGTAAAACTTTAAAGGCTTTTATTCCATTTGCTGATAACCTCTAGCACATTATGCCTTTTGTTGAGCTTAAACACCCTTGCTGTCAGCTCCAGGAATGAGTGCTGGGCTGACAGCTGAATCTCTCTCTCCTTCTAAGGGCTCTGCTTGTGCAATTCTTTCCCTTTAACAAGTCTGTCATAGACTGGAGGAGGGTGTGAGTGTGTGTGCATGTGTCAAGGGAAAAAGAGCCAGGGTAGAAAGAAGGGTCTAGTAATCTTCAAAAAACAGTTTTAGGACTCTTAGTATCTGAGAGACACTGGCTTTGAATTCTCTCTGGTAGGTGGGCCGCAGTCAGTTGTTTTTGGGTGGCTCAGGATCTGACTTTTATAACTAACCCAGCAGCGGCAGTGATGAAGGTTTTATGCTTTCAGAGGTTCCATGAGGATGGGGGGGGGGCTTACTGTGTAACCATTAATCACCAGCTTCAAAAAAATAACACTTTGAATGTTACCAAATTACAAAATGCTGAGCAGCTTAAGAGACTTCCCCAGAAACTCATGGGTTACCATTTAAGATAAAAGGAACTGACAATGATGATTCACAGCCCTTCTTTATCTGTACACGTCTCCAGTTACTTCAGATAAGAGGTAAATTTAGTGATTCACAGAAAGGGAAACAAAAAGGGAACATACTAAGCAGTTATGTCAGAAGATGCTATATAATAAAGCTATATGCAGTAAAGCACTTCATTCCATCTGAAAAAGAAGGCATTCTGTTTACAAAGTAAGACTGTTCTGCTGCTGCACTGCCTTGGAAGCTTCCCCTTGAAATTCAGCTTGTCCCAACAGGGCCCTGGGTCTGGGTTCAAAATGACTTATAGATGGCTGGGCTTCAGTTACGGAGCTTGCTGCAGGCTCAGCCTCTACCTCAGAACCCTAGGGAAATTCATCTGTAAAAATCTGCCTCTAAATTCAGGAGAACTAGACAATACCAAAGACTACTAGAAAGGGTTATGGTCATGGAACCTGTAGACAGCATGAGTCTGAGCCAAGTGGGTGCTAGGAAGAAGGACGGGGAAAAAGCAACTTTCTCATCAACAGATTTACTTGAATGTGGCTGAAGTAACATTTTTGTCCCCAGTCTTGTTCTCCAGATAGATAAGCCATTTTGCAGAAACAAAATTTAGCCCAAGGCAAAAAAAGTACAGCATGGAAAACCAGTATACACTGGTTGAACATTTAGTATTATATGCAACTTATAATGAGTTTATAACTGTGAGTTATGTTTGAAGCAACCTTTATAATAAACTGCATAGTCAGTGCTTTCTACAGTATCTGGAAACAGATAGCTATTTATTATGCAGAAGATATATAAAGTATGTGGCATATACAGCAGTAAAAACAATACATATGGTGCTTTATTCTGAACTACATATACCGGGTACATTTCTTTGTGGAAAGTGTTCTGTGTGGAAAAAGGGACAGTATGACAGTAGCTGGGTGAAGAAGCCCTTAGTCATTCTTTTCACTGAATGCTGGTGACCTATCACCCAGGCAGGGAGAAGGGGAAACAGGGATCTCTGTCAAATGATAGCCACATGAGAGAGGACATATGCAGGGCTGCTTTCCATTCCCCACATTGCTGGCTTACTAGAATATGTGACTGCCTTTCTGTCCAGCAGAGGAGTTCTCTGACCTACAAGAGCATCTCCAGCAGGCCTCCTCCACTGTAACTCACTGCAGCACTTTCTCAAGGCCAATGGATTAGCCAGAGTGAAAATTGAGACTACTGGCTCCAAGACAGTACAGGACAGAAACCATGCCTGTATCTTAGGGAGGGTTTCCTCTCTGCTTTCAGTGAGTCATGAAAGATTCATTTCTAAGGTGAGCTTAGAGTCTTACAGATAATTTAGCATGAGGAAAGTAACTGGTGCAATTTTACCTCCTACTTCTCTGTGTAAATGACTAGACAGACACCAGGTGTTCACTTGGACTACCATGTTTGCCTGAAAATTGTCACCTTCCTTGTCAATGAATCAGTTCCAAAAATCATACACGATAACTTCAGTAATAGGAACATTTAAAATCCCAGTTTGTGCTCCCATCCTAGCAGAGCTCCTGAAGTTCAGGGTTCAGTTGTGCCATGTTCTCTGCAGTGCCTACACTGTACTCAGCACCACCACTTCCTCATTCTGAGAGCAAGACTTCTTCTCTTTCATATGGAAATTGTACCAACATAACAGGAATGAGGACTTAATTTGATGAAGGTATTGGACAAGACAAAAGTGGATACAACAAAGTACCCCAAGGGACTAATCCATATCACACCATTAGCTATAATCTAAATGAAGCTAGCTGGTAGGCTTTGAATCTTTCCAAATCCTTCCTGCTACTTCCACATCAACATAACAAAAAATGCTGGACACATTTTCTCCTGGTAAAATTGACATAGCTGTGGTAATACTCTGCCTGTAGGGATTTCTTTTGGCTCAGGTAGGGTATGCCCCTTCTCCAATCCCCAGAAAGACAGCAGTGAGACATTTTGAGGGATGCCATGAATACTTGTTGCCACCAGACCCAATTCTATACTTAGAATTGCTGCCATATGGTGTTTTTCTATCATGAGGATACCTCTCTTCCATGATATTCTTGCCAGAGCTCTGGCAGCAACCATCCAGTGCGGCCTTTTCTTTCCCTAATATACCAATACCCACCTGAATGCTCCAGAATTCAGGCATAATGTCCTTACCCTTGCTTTACTCTTCTTAGATTGGGTGACAGAGTTGAGCTGAAGTGGTGTTAGAAACCCCAGCTGCAGCTGAAGGTATTTCTTGTGGCCCAGATGTTGGTAGCATACAGCTATCAAATTGCTCTCCTATATTCCCCATAGGGTGCTGATAGGTGTGGGATCACTGAAACCTGAGCAAGTCAAGAACTGATCTATTCCCAAAGCAGGAAAGGAAAGGAGATACAGTACAGAACCATCTAATTTTTCAACAGTCTAAATACGCACTCCCTGTTTTCTTGTAAAATCAGGATAACAGCATTCTTCTGAGGGCTGCTAGCAGAAAATGATTATTGCAAAACCAGGATGGGTCTCTGAGCATCACTGCCAGGATGACACCTGTACTTACCCAGCCTTCACAGTAACAGTGAGGCTTTCATGCTCTGTTGCATACATGTTCTACTTTCTGTTATCAACAAGAACATTTGCAATACTGCCCAAGTCACAAAAATCACAGACAGCTTCTCTTTTTTTCTGCAAAATTCATATAGAGGAGCCATGAAGAGGAGGTACTGCATATTCATTAACAATAAAGAGCAAGAGAGATCTGACTGTAACACATGTTCCTGCTCCATTGTACTCCAAGAGATACAGTCAACTCCTTGCCCATCCCCAATCAGTCTGTTTTCCTCTCACCTCCCTCCTCAACACACAACACTCCTCCTTCCTCACATGGATACTAATCCCAACTGGGTCGAAAAAACCAGGGCCTCCCAGTGATTTCACTTAGCAGTAGATCTAAAATGCAGTGTGTGGTGTCTCCTAGGGTGGCAGAGGGAGCCTGCTGGCTGTAAGCACAGCACTCAGGTGAGCCCTGTGCCCTCCCCATGAGCAGGAGCCACACAGGCAGCCTGCAGAGGCTGTGCCAGCCTGCCACGGCCAGGACACGCTGACTGCCTGTGTGTGCCCACACACGTGGGACCTCTGGGGGCTGCAGACTGCACTCTAGTTCAGTCTGGGGCCATGCTTGCCAATTTACTTTCTCTCTGTGAGGTGAATTTGGTCTTGCTGACAAGAGTGGAAACTGCCCTTAGCAGGCAATACAGAGAGATGCTCTTTTTTCTCCTCCTCCTCCTTTTTCCAGGCTTGTTATTTCTCCAGAGTTTGGTGAGAACATAAGTGGCTCACGTGGCAGCTGTACTCAAAAGAGCCACCTCAAACACTCCTGCCCCTGTGCAGAGAGCTCTGTGAGGATGCTATCTGAATCTATCCAACTAGGGCACAGATGGGCTTGCATCATTTTACCTCGTGCTCCCTTCTATTGCCTGCCTGTCCCTCAGTCACACTCTGAGGAAAGCCGTGTTTACATTCCACCCCTTTTTCAGAAGCCTTTCATAGGAATTACTGTTTGCTTCAGTAGTGAAAACACTATCAAGCTTCCTATTCTGTTTCCATAACAGCTTTCTCCACTGAGGGAGCAAGAAGAAGATTTTGAAAGTCATGAACAGGAGTGAAGTGCCCACATCTTTTTAACGTTAGAGAGTTGGTTTCTTTACATCTGGATCTCCGCTGAGTGTCCTAGGACTCAAGTGGGGATGACAGATGCACAGGCTTTAACATGCAGGGTGCCAGACTGTTTGATTCTCCTGTTCCACAACCATTTGCCCAGTGGGAATTTGAGAGTGGATGATAGTTACTTACAGAGATGATATGTCCTTTCAAGCCATGTGCTGAGTCTGCACACTCAATAACAGCACTTAGCTGTGGATAGCCCACCCCTGTCTTAATGCGAGTGGTACACACAGAACCTAGACAAGGGAACAAGAGTAATAAACACAGCCCATTAGGATGACAGAAATTATACAGAAAAAATGTGTTTCTATCAGCATTATTTTTCTCTCAGGAAGTCTCTATGGCCAATGCTGGCTTCTCACAGATAAAAGGAATACACAGGAACTTGAGTTCTGAAATGCTCTCATGCCACTTCATGAGAGCTGTGGCTGAGGAGAATGATGCTCCCCTTTCTTCTCCAGAAGAACTAACTGGGCTAGTCCCAGTTTAGTTCTCATCAGAATGCTCCACAGTGAGGGAATTGCTGCATCACGAGAAAGCAAATCTGACTGAGGTGCCTGAAGAGAAGGGACAAAAGGACCAGAATCACAACCTGTAAGACTCAGCAGCAGGATTTATTACCTGATTATTTCTTCTAATAAGTATTTCTGTCTCTTTTTTGTATGTTTAAAGAATTAGTTCTCTGGTAAAATCTGCCTTTTTTTTTTTTTACCAGTTTTCCCATCTTTAATTTAATACTAAAGGCAAAAATATTTGGTTGACTGCAATTTTGGGGAACATAAAAAAAAATCAGCACGTAGCATTTAAAAAGTGAGATAAGTAATCATCTGAAAGCTGTATAGTGCAACAAGGGAAATATATGAACAATATCTAATCACTGAACTATATTATTTATACCCATTGCGCATGCATGTACATATAGATAAAAATAAAGGTATATGTATTATAGATATATATAACCAAATTATAGTTCAATATAGCAACATGGCTATAGACCTTTTGGAATACCTTCTCTATTTTCTTCCTCAAATTAAGAGTCAAAATGAGGAGCGCTTTTTGCCAGTTTAGGTCCTATAATTTAGGATACAGAAGTAAAAGGTCTGCATGACAATGAGAATTTCAAAACAGATTCTAAACCAAATGCAGTGAAATCTGGATCCCTTCACTCAGCTGATATCCAGGTATACTCAAGCTACCAGTAAAGCAAAAGTTACCAAAGATCCTTCCAAGAACTGACAAAGTGAAAACACTGAGAAGATTTCTTGCAAAACAGTAAGAAACTTAGTTTTAATATAATTTCCACGGGGCTTCTACTTTACAGTGTATATAATGCTTTATAATAAATCACTGCCATTTTCCACATGATGGATCATTATCTGGAAAAGAGCCTCAAGACCTGAGGGAGAAGCATTTGTTACTTGTGAGTTTGCACAGTCAACTTGTACAGATCTGCTCAGGAAAATCTCCAGGGAGGACTATACAGCATTTACCTGTATTTCCATGTTTGAGGCTAGAAACTATAATTATTTTTCTTTTAAATTTGAATTTGCCCATGACAATTACACCATGAAATCTCTGTTAGTTATTCTTCATGTATTCTGCAGTCTTTATTGCTTGGTATCTTCCTGGGCACAACTGCAATGTTTATTACATCATTTTCTCTGCTCCAGTTATCCATTCATGGACCTTCACTATCTGGCACTGCAGAGTAAACAATCAGCCTGCACTGCACTGGCTGATCACAGCTATACTGTCAGTGTCATTTGTGTTAGCCACTTTAAAATTTAACCCATATATGGTGACTCCAGCTGCATCCTAAGAGGAAAATAGCAAGAGAAGGAACATGTGAAGGAAGGCACAAGGAAGAAAAAAAAAAAAAGAAAAGAAAAAAAGAAAAAAAAGAAAAAAAAAAGAAAAAGAAAAAAGAAAGATTATCGTAGTGTATGCCAGACAACAATATTAGGGAAGGGAAGACAGGGAAAACACTGTAAGAAGTTCAGGGTCCTCTTGTTTATCCATGGAAATGTTAGAGTGATAGACAGCATGTAAGTGCATAAATGTAAATTTTAGCTCCAGGCAATAGTAGCAGGTACAGGCAAAGCTATCTGTATTTCACAGTTGATGCCATTTCATCTTTGAAGAGATTGACAAGGATAACCTCAGCTTCACAGAACACAAATCATAAAGCTATTCAGAAATTCATGTTTCCTTGATAGAAGTGGACACCTGAACACAGTATCCTTTGAGCTTTAGCTCCAATGACTCATCCTCTTTTCAACAGGCTAGAAAACTGTTCCCAAACCAACACATGTTGTCAGTGATAATGTCAGGAACTCAGGCAGCCCAGTGCTTCTGCTAACAGGCATCTTCACTGACTGAAGGTGACATATGCCACACTGTGCAGTATGAAACACTAGCACCCTGTGTGTGTATTTCTTGAACACACTGTGTGTGCAAGTGACCTCAGTGGGTCTTGGCATTCTACACAGGCAAGAAAACAGCATTATGCACTTGTTCCATCTGGACAATTCCTCTACCAATGGTACCAAAAGCCACCTTTATTTGACTTACCTGGTCCAATACCCACTTTAATAATATCTGCTCCAGAAATAATAAGCTCTTCTACCATTTCTCCTGTCACCACATTGCCTGCCTAGAAAGAAAGAACAGTATCACATGTACAGGAGATTTCAAGACAACTGCAGTAAAGACTAAAGATGATAATGTAAAGTTTCACCCAGAGCTTTTAGAAGTTGAACTATACAGAGTATGGAAGAATAGAGTTCACCACACTGTTCCTTGGACATGCCACCAAGACTAACCCAGTCGCACAAGTAAATTCTCCAGTCAAATAAATTTAACAATTAGTCCAGTAAACCCTGATCCTTAGCATCCCATCAGGAGATCTGCTTTGTCATCCATCCCCCTAATCCTCACCCAGAGGCTAACAACCACATCATCCCTAATCACAAGGGCTATTCTTCTCTCTTATATACAATGAACTCCTCCACCTCTCCTGCCCTACCTGCTCCTGAACAGCCTAGAGACCTCCATGCCTTTTACCTAACTCACTTTGCAGGAAGAAGTTCAGATCTTGTTTAAAACACTGGAAAATATCTTTTTCCTTTAGGATTCAGTATTTTTCCCACTGGAAGTAAGGTACTATTACTCTAATTTTGTGCATTGGTGCCAAAATTTGTATGTACATACGGACTATATAAATTTGAGCGTTCACATCATATACGTACACTTGGTTGTGGTGATGCCAGTGGTTAAAAACAAGGGTTTGTTTCCCTCTGCATGACCTTTGCAGAGATACAGAGAGCATGCTGTTTAGAGCTCTTCTTTGAAAGAAGTTCTGAATTGGTTTGTGTTCTTTACCATATTTTTCCTTGCACTTCAATAGCTCTTTTCCTCCTTTTGCCTACATTGTTATCTTTGCTGAAATTGAAGGCAGCTCTCTCAGCCTTTGTCTTGCTTCTTCTAAAAATATTCTTCTATCGCTCTCCACATCCCTAATCAAATGCTTAGTCTTTGTTTGCCTTCATACCAGACTTCCTTGAAGAAGATCTTTCTTGAACCTGAGGAATGAGAACTATCCACAGTGGTTCAGGTGAGTTTTCACCAAGGCTTTGCACAACACTTCTGTTTTCTATGGAAATATCTTGCCTGACACACAAGAATGCATTTGCCTGTGTCACACTGGTGGCTCACAGTTACCATGTGATCTACTCATGCCTCCAGGAACATTTACCTACTCCAAATTTTAGCAGAAACTTGTAGAACTTCCTCTGATACTGTGTTACCGATTCCTAAAGTAACATTTTTCACAGGTGGTTTATTGAGGTAAGAGTCCTCTTCTGTCAGAGCCTCAGCTGGGTATGGGGCCTGTAGTAACACACCATGAGATACATATTTTTCTGGTCCGTGGATGCTGAGAATGCAGAGGATGCCAGTGTGATGAAATTACTGATACTTTTAAAAAAAGAAACTACAAAACTACTTTCTAGCACACACTTGGAAACTGGCTTGCAAAACTGGTGCAATAAGTCCAGAGAGCTGCCAGTCTGTTGCTATTCAGCCAAAGAAACACTTTGATGCAAGCTCAGTGTGACAAGACCGGCCCTTGCATGTGTCCAACTGTGGATCTGATGGATCAGCAATCAGAGCGAGGCTAGAGATTAATTCCCTTGCCAGGAGTGTCCTCTGTCCAGATGATTTTCAGGGAAAAGACAGTCTTCAAAGAGCAATGATTTCAAATGGCATTTGAATCCTATTCAAAGGAGATTTATGAGCTAAAACCTACGCTTTGAGTTGCATTTGAAAACAAACTGTTAGCCAGTGCATTTTCAGACCACGCTTTCCTCTCTGCAAAGGGCTGCACAAGGCAAATGAATGCTGACATGGCACAGGCTGAACTGACTCACTACAGCTGTACTAACTGCATTCCCATACTCTGAGGGAACACTGTACAGGAATGCAATCCTATAAATTGCACCCCACAATTTAAGAAGGATGTGAAGGACTTTGAATGTGCCAGAAGAAGGTAGCAAAGCTGGAGATGTGACTGAAAGGCAGGTACTGTGGGGACGGGCCAAGGCACTGGGTTCATCCTCATTGAACAGAAGGTGGCCAAGGGATGACCTCACTGCTCACTCAGCTTCCTGAGGAGGGGAAGTGGCGAGGGAGGTGCTGAGCTCTCCCTGGGATCCACTGACAGCATGTATATGAGTGGCTCAAAGCTGTGTCCCTCAGGGAGGTTCAGACCTGACATGAGGAATCAGTTCTAAAGTGAGAGAGTGGACAAACCCTGGAACAGGCTTCCTAGAGAGGTGACCAATGCCCCATGTCTCTGCCTTTGGTTTCCCAGGTCTTCCCTCACACCCTTTTTGTAAACTGGAGTAACACTGTTTCACCTTCTGTCAGCAGGAACCTCCCCAGACGCCCAAGAGCACTGATAGGTGATGAGAGGGGTCCTGCTCTAACATTTGCTAGCTAATTTGCTAACATTTGCTCTAATTTGCTAGCTCCTTCAGTACTCTTGGACAATTACAAACCAAGTTTGGTTTGTATCTCAGCTCTGTGGTTTGTCTCATGCCTACAGAACATTCCTAAATAGAAAAACTGCACAAGATAAACTTCCAGTTTTCCACATCACCTGTTTTGCACTTGTGCAAAAGACAGGCTATTCATTTTGGGAGATCAGAATTCAGATCTAGAGATGTTCAGAAAACCTCTTACATAATGGTATTGCAGGACCTAGCAAGTGTTTGTAGCAGTACTGATATGGGCAGAGGAGAAGATAAATTCTAAAGTTCTTAGTATTTTCTTAGCTTTTTTTCAAATGTAACTGCTGCTGAAGTCAACAGAAGGGTACCCAGGGAATACTGGCCAAGGCCTGTTATCCACTTACTGATTTCTGACTCCTATTTCACCATTTATTTATTTTTACTGATTTTTGCTTCCTCCTTTTATTACCTTGAAACAGCTGACAAGCCACCACCTGAAGCACTTAAAAAAACAATGATAATATCAAGCAGCAATTTGTGGTCTATGATACAGGACCACTTAACTTTGCTCAAAAGAGCATGATATTGATTAAAAATAAAATAAAATAGAACAACCAGGAAATAAAGAATATATAATAGGTACAGTGTTTCAGCTAAGTGCTGCTTCCTTTCTGCTCAGGGGTAATTTGTTATCCTAAGTGCTATACGTTCCAAGGTGGGGTGATGGAGAGCGTTCCACTTAGGATACAAAGGAAGCAGTTTACCTCTGGAAGGCAGATGACCTGTGCTGTATGACACACACCACATTACAACCTGGTGAAACACTGGAACGCATTCAAAAGATTCATAAACAGGGAGGAGCAGGTATTCAAGTCAGTGGTTCCATGAGATTTGGGATCAAATATGTATTTAACTTAAACAGCAGTGTCTTCTCATTAGCACAGCATAGAGGGTTGTCAAACTGTCTCTTCAGAAATGTAAACCAGACGTTTACTGTTAAGTTACTGCTAGAAAATGTTGGAACTGCATATGTTGGTTCAAAATGCTCATCCTACCAGGGAAAAGCACTTATGTCCCCAGCATACATTTTTTCCTAGAATGCATGTACACACATCACTGATTTCTGTCTTTCTGAATCAGCAGATACCTAACAAATTTTCAAGGAAGATGTGGAGCTCTACATAGCAGACTTCAACCTGCCAGTGAGAGGCTTGCTTCTTTGAGGTACCTTTTGCAGAGAGCACAAAAAAAACACTATGAGAGAAGCACAGCTATCTGTATGTGAAGAGACCCCAGTATGACAGCTGAAAGGAAATCAGTTTACTCACACCCAGCTGAACTCTGCTTAACTGAAACCAATGTTTGCCTTACCACTGATACCAGTAAGACAGCTGAATTGAGGCAAAAGGGCTTTTGAAGTCCCCACTGATATGGTAAAGCCAGAATACTTCAACAACAACAACAAAAAAAATCTGAGAAGGTCAATATAGACAGACTGAGACTACAGAAATGAAACCCTCTTAAAATTAACTTAAAAGAATAGAACACAGTTGGAACATTCACAGTGAAGTCACTACAGACAATACACATTGCAGTGTGTTTACACAAGTAGTCAGGGACCATAGCAATTAGTGCAAGTACTGTGATGGACCATCACTCAGTATGAGGTTTCAAGTGTACACCACCCTGGGTCATTCCAGCACTATCCAGGATGACTGAACTGTGAGTCAATCCTGAGGCAAATCCTGGCCTCAGAAAAGTCAAATTACAGACTTTAATGAGATTAATATTTCACCTAACAGGATTATAAAGACTACAGCTTCTCTGACAGAGATACAAAATTAGTGAACACAGTAGGGCAGTGCCTCTGAATTTCAGTCAGGCATTTGATACTGTGCCTCATGAAAGCCTGCTATAAATATCAACTCATACTGCCTAAGACAGGAACACTGCTGCACTGATTGAAAGCTGCTGGCAAATGGCAATGGATCGAGCTGGGGAGAAGTGTCTATGACAACAGTTCTCAAACTTTCTTCTTATATCCTAGAGGAAAGCACAGTCTGTGCCTCCACATTATCAGGAAGACGGCCAAAGGACACTTCCCACCCACAAAAGCAAGGGGTCTTAATCATGAGATGGAGGGACATGCCCTGTGCAAGGCTGAGCCATAGCCAGTGGGTGCTTGCACTCAGTACTGTGCCTGACCTGAGACAGGCTCAGCAGCACCACACTCTACTATCCTGGGATCCTGCCTGGCCCCTGTTCTGAGATGTCAGCCCTGGTGGACATGCCACGACTGAATTTACTCTGGTGTGTGTTCCAGGGATGAACTGGGAGTAGTCTGCATGGCTTTCTCTGGCTGAATCCTGACTCCAACTAAGGCCCAGTAAGGTTTTGCTACTGACTCCATGCAGGAGCAACAGTTTCTGGCTCCCCCTGTTTCCCTCTGCTTCTGCTTTGCAATTCTGCTTGTCTCCTTCTCTGGCCCACACCTTGTGGGTGCTACTGTATCTTCAAGAGTGCTCCTGCCTCAGTCTTCTTCCTGCCATGCTACCTGCTTCCCTCAGGGCTGCTCTTCTATAATGAACAGAGGAACACCATGAAAAGAAAAATTTAGGATAAAAACTTGCCAAACCTTGCTGGCAAAGATAACTTAGCTTGTAGACAGACTTCCAGGGTAATGGAATAACCCTATAGTCTACAATTAAACTAAATAAGGACCATGCAACCTGTAATATAAAGGCTCTGATCCTCCATCATGAATGCTGACTAAAGGTTTTCTTTAGACTTGAGCAATTAAGCACAACTGATGCACATAGTGCTGCACAACAGCAAAACACCCCAACGGGTGATCCTCCTCAGGATCTTCCTGGTTCTGGGAGGCACTTGTGAGACACTCAGAAGACTTAAATACTCCTTCTTTCCCCATTCCCAACGTGATGAGTGATTTAAGACAAGTCACGTCATACCTTTGTGCCCCTGTTTGTCTTCCCTACCCTTTGTGTTCCATGGAGAAGCTGATCTTTGTAAATTAATACAAAATGCAGTAGTGAAAAAACCTTGTGTCGGAACCAGGCAGAAGAAAATAAGGTAATGTGTAAGCAAGGAAACAATAAAAGTAAGTATTTAAAAAGACAGAAACACGCATTTGAAAGAGACATCCTCCATCTGCAGGGGAGTATTGGCCACAGAGAGTACTACATTAACCACAGTTGCTTTGCACATCCCCTTTCAACCTCAGAGCTGAAGCCATTACGTGGCCCCTGGGAACACACATTCCCTGAGCTCCAGGGTTGGGTTACTGTTATGTATTGCACTGCAGCTGACTGTGGAATGAATAGTCATGCTGAGGAAAGCAAACAAGACAGCCTGCAAGGTCCTGGAGATCATTTTCAGCTAAGAGAAAGCTCCTTTATTTTTATACCTCCTATTTAACTGCTAACCCTTTTGTTTGAAAGCCCCAACAGCAGAGAACATACTGCAGGCATAGCACAGACACATCAAAGCTGTCAGAAAGGGTAGCAGCAGGACATGTCTTCCAGATTACCATTAAAAGGAGCTTAGACCAGCTCCTGCATTTCAGCCAGGAACAGCTTCAAAAGGCCATTTTGGCACAGAACATGAATTCATTTGGAAGCAGGGTAGAGGTGGGTGTCCCTAGTTGAATTAGAGACCTTCAGGGACTGAACAGACTCTGGAGGCTTTGGAAAACTGAAGGTTTTTGAACATCCCAAGTTTGTTAGCATGCTTTCAGGAGTGGAAATTATTGCTGTGCAGAGATGAAAAACATAAGCCATATTAAGCCATGTTCAGAGAAAGGAGCTACAATCAGAGAAGGCAACTGAACCGCTCAGGGCTGTAAATGGGCTCAAGCAGGTGATGCTGTCAGGACAATGAGACCCGAAGTAACAATAACCTTAGCCACAAAAGCAGAGACACTAGGAAGGCAGCTGAACAGATGTGGAAGGTGGATGAGACTGGCCTAAGAACCCTGGACTAAAATCTGGGCTTGATACCTGACTTTGACATTGACTTTCTCCGCCTTCTGGAGAATTCATCTTGTTTGATCTCCCTCCACAGTAAGCAAAGTCAGCAATCTGGGGAGGTGGAGGAGGGCATGACACATGATTTCCTTTCCACTTCTGACAGAGATGATCTTTGGCTTTAACTGTGATTTAAGCTCCCTCCCACAACTTTTCAAAGACAAAGACACTGGAATAATCATGTCACTAGGGACAATACTTCAGATCCAAAGCAAGGAAACAGCTTCTTCCCTCACTGCAGTGAATATGAAGCAGAAAGCTCAGAAGGCCCATATTTATCATTTCATAGTTCCAAAATCTCTTTCCAAAGCCATGGGAAATATGACCATACCAAAATGGTTCCCACCTCTCCTGGCAGCTGTTGAAGAATGCCTTTTCATTAGCGTATGATAACCCCAACAAGCATTCCAGCTCACTTCAGTTTTCCATCATTCAGAAGCAAGAACACTGCCTTTCTCTGACATGGGAGAAAGGAATGCATCCTCCTCTGACTTGCTTGAACACGTTATTCCCTATTGAACCAAGGCAGAATGCGCATTTAGGAACATTCTTACTTCACACTTACTCTACGTGCATGAAGCTTTATCTCTGGCATGGGAAGGCAGGCAAGTGCTGCCTAAACACGATTTTTTGTTGCACTGGCTTGAAGAAAAGCTGGTATCCTCATTACAGATCTGCTGTTTGAGGATTTCTGCTATTCTCATGGAAACAATTCAGACACATTTCTTCAAGAGCCCTGGGAAAGCAGCAGTAGCGCTCTGCTGCTAGGAGCTCCATATCCATGCAAAACCACTATTCTTACTGCAAAAGGGCTCAAGGAAGCATGGAATTAGCACTCTGAGACAGGATAGTAACATCACAGAAATCACAATGAAAAGCCCCAGCACTGACCATTTTTGCTCCCTGATAATGCTGTTCACAACTGCCCAACATCCTCATTCTTATCATGGGCAAGGATCAGTCTGCATTGAGCTGTCTTCACAGTGACCTCATAGTCATTGGCCCCAACTGGCCAGAAATGTTGGCACATTCCCACAGCAAACCTCTGCCTGGAATCACCAAAATAAACCTGTACACTTAATGATTAGAGGTCTAATTTAGTGTGGGAAGGACGACTTGAGTAGGAAAAGAACTGGATCCACCCAGTCCTCCAAGCCAACTTAATCAGACAGCTGTATCAGAGTATACACTAAACATTCCCACACACATCACCAGCAATGGAAGATGGACAATGCCAAACTGTTGTTAAACATCTTTCCTTGCTTCTCTTCCTTTTCTAGCTTCTGATGTCTACCAGTCAAACTCTGGGTCCTGTTCCTGGACAGAATTCACACACACACCCCCTCCACCCTTTCTACACACTTACCATAATGGTGTGATGTGGGAACAGGGCACGGACGGACTTGACAAACTCCACAAAATACTCTGAATAGCCATTTGCCACGTCCAGACAGATGTATTTGATAGCTGGAATGGCCTCTAGAACAGCTGTTAACTTTTTCAAATCATCTTGTCCACTACCTGAGCTTGCTGCTACATGCTGAAAAACAGAGAGAACAAAACAGAGTAGTAGGTTGCAAAAACTGAAATAAACACACACAGTTTGTATGTCTTTTCCTGCATAGTCTTGGCAGGACTTGTGTTGGTAACTAGTGAAAAATCACACTATGTAATATGAAATAAATACCTCCCTGGGAAAAGCAGTGGGCTATTTCTGTCTTGTTTAAATTATACAAAAGAGAGTGAAATTAGCATTCTAGCATTCATTCACAAGTGGATTGTCACAGGCATATCTAATCATCTGAGATCAATCAAGGTTCAGCTACACTCATATTAACATGAAGACAGATGAAGCCCTAACTTGGTATATTTCCAGGAAGTTAGAGAGGCAAAATTTGGGGCACTGTCAGAGAGTAAAATCTGGGTCTTCAAGTTCACCAAGCACTCCTGTGATCTACAGAATTACAGAATAATTTTGTTTGGCAGGGTCTGCTGGAGATTTTGTAGTCCAATCCCCTTTCTCAAGCAGGGTCAGCTACCATTGAAAACAAGCAGATTGTTTCTTCCCTTGTCTTCCAGTGAGTTCTTTCCAAAAGAAAAATAGTTTCCACAGCTGTTGGCCTACAAAACCTCTGCAGAAATCCAAGGTCACAGTGCAAGTCAGTATTTAATCACCATAGGAATAGGAGATCCTATTCCAGTCATTATGTACCACAAATAAGTTAAGTTTGGAAGTCTTCAGACACAGGACATTGCTGGGACCACTTCCTACCCTATAGTGGCATATAAGCAATCCTCATTGGCCGAAGTGCTATCACTTTCTATTAATAACTCTGTAATCAATAGCCTTTATAATATAATTCTAAAATGTGCCACAGGTAAAGATATAATACAGCTGTGTGGTATTCTTTCCTATACAGAGAAAGATCAAAAACTGCACTGAGCTTTTACCAGGAAAAGGAGATGGCCAGGCACACTTACAGTGCCTCCCCTGATACAGGGGCCTGCCAGACAAAAAGAAGAAATCTGAATGTGAGAAAGTCACAACTTAAGTCAATGTTTAAATTTACTAAATATAATGGCTCAGGCTAGGACCCTGAGAACAAGTGGGATAGCACAGCCAGGAACAGCACAAAGTGAGCTCTGGTGCAAGAAGGTAAGTGGAGGGCACACGACCTCTGACAACTTTCAATGCTCCTCCCTGCCTGGGCCCAGCACCCGGGCTCCTCCAGCCTGCAGACTCCAGATCCACTTGCACACCTGATGGCAAAGACTTTGCCTGGCACAAGAGTGTGCAGGGCCAGCCTGTGGTTGAGTGACTTGAAATTATTCATATTGGTGCACTACCACAGCTCCCAACAGCAACAGAAGCACAGCACTCATACCTACTCCCAAGCATTTGCTCCTTCTGAGTTGAGGATACTTCTCTGTTTCCATTTCAGGCATATACAAACTTTGCTTTTTTGCATCTTAATATAAGCACTTTTGTAATGGATTCACATAGCTGTTCTTTTAAATCAGGACAAGCCACTTCCCTTGATGAATTTAAGAACAGCAAATATCTTCATTCCCCAAAACCTCACTTGACAACAGTACTCTCAAGAGACTCCAGTAACAACTCACTCCCAAGAGGCAGTGAGTTCAGAACAAAGCAATAAACCATAATAATTTACAGTAGAAAAATGTACCTCAAGGCATTCTGGGTGATTGGCAGCAAACAGTTTCCATTCTTCCAGAGAATAATGCTTGTGAATTGCAGTGAACATTGCATGCTAGCAAAAAAACCAAGAGAACTGATATTAATGTCCGAGTTAGTAATTCTTCCCTCAGCTGCAAAATAAGGGATTAGAAAACCCCCTTTTAAGTATAGGCTCATCCTGCTTGGAAGAAAGAGTAACAGTGAATAATAGACCAGGCAACTATAAACAGCTCTTCAAAAGCAACTTGGCATACTTAGACAACCTTTCAGGACCAGGTTTATCATATGTTTCATTAACCTAGTGTCAGTATTTTGATTGTGACAGACATCAACTTAGCAAGTGCTGCAGCTCTATCCCATAACCTACACTTTCAAAACAACTTGTCGGTTAATATTTTTTTTCTGGCAAAGAGCACAAAGGGACCTCAAAAACTAAGCTCTAGAAGCTCTACCCGAAGCTGAGCTACACCCAAGATGGAGGCTACCCAGTATGGAAGCATCTCCACCAAAACGTTCTTATATCAGGAGCTCTGTTTGTGGTAACTGTGCTGTTGTAAAAGCACACCTGTTTTTTCTTATTCTGGAGTTTTAAACTCATGTTCCTCTGTTCTCCAACAAACTTGGCTAAAAATCAACAAAGGCTGCTCACAGTCACCCAGCAGGCTTCCCAACTGTTGCGGGAATGAGAGTTGAGACTTACTTTTGCCATAACCACAGCCATTTCAAATGTCCCCACGGTGTCCATGTTTGCCACTATAATGGGAATTCCTGTGTATGTCTGCTTGGAGTTCCGGAAGGTGAAGGTGCGCGTGAGGTCGACCTGCAGTGAACAGACACGCATTCCTTTAAGTAACTGATTGTAATCTTACACCAGTTTTGCCACAGATTTCAGATACAGCACGTTTAGACACAGCTTCTCAATTTTCCTCACAGTTCCTGTTTCTTTTGTTCCACTATTACATTGTCAATTTTTTTTTTTACAATTCTGCCTTCCAAACAAGAAAAAAATTTAAAAGAATGTTTTCTGCATTAAACAGAGCTCTTACTTGGGAAAAAGAGCCAAAACAAAATTAAAAAAAGAAAAGGAACAAGGCAGAAGGGCTTAGAAAGAAAGGATAATGAGGACTCTGGGTTATCGTATACAGAAGTAACCTCAGCTGTTTCTTTGGCTGCCTGAGAAACTCAAGTTGAAGTCCTAACTCCAAAGAAGTCAGAATTGCAACTCCCTTCATCTCCAGGGCATAGAGGACTTTGTCCCAGTCTTTAAGGTAAATGACAGTATAATAAAGTATGCTCCTTTGGTCACAGTTACCAGCACTCTTGCTATACAGTATGAATCATACCTTGGCTTGCAAGAAGCTGCTAGTTTTTAAGTTAATGTCTTAAAACTGTATCTGCCTTCACCTTCAAAGTTATTTCTTCTTCAGCACCTTCAAATGATCATGCATTTTTTTTCTTACATCTGCAAGAGGTATTATCAAATTAGATCAGTTCCCACTGGCCTACGTAGGATCTTCCCACCTAGGGGAAAAATGCTCAAAAGGAAAAAAAAAAAAAGAAACGCACAACTCTAAGATATTAGTTTAGTGTCTAGTGAAAATGAAGGCTCTTTCTGTTTTCACTAATCCTCAACTTCAACTTTAACCCAGTAACATTTGGAGAGCTGAACTAAACTGAGATCCATTATGAGAAAGAAAGCAACAGAAAAATACAGAATTTTTTACTATTCAATTAAAATACATTTTGAGCACTTCCAAATTGCAGGCTAGATTCTGACTAATATTGTGAGGGATTTGCTACTGATTTGTATAAGAGAAAGAACTTGGTGCCTTAGTGATAAACTGTGAACCAGGTTCTTGTATAAGCTTGTAAGTGAAGGGTCACTTCAGTGAACGAGCTAAGATATATCTTAATGGAGACTCCCCCTTCTCCCATTTACTATCAGAGGCCTAATTCTCTAGCCATAATGGATGACAAACCATTCTCACAGAATTTTAGCTACAGCTAACATTAGAAAATAGTATGAAGAAGATAGGTATGAAACAAGTATGAAAACAATTTACTTTTCTCCCTCTTAATACAGTGTATTAACTAGAACCCAAGGAGAGAGGGGAGGGGGGAAACAAGAACATCCTACAACCAATTCCACTCAGATACCAGCACCAGAACCACTGCCCTACAGTTTTACGAAGGAAAAACATCTCTTTCGAAGGATCTTTGGAAAGGAGAAGAATTACATTCCAGAAAAGACTTCAAAATATTGCAAAATAGACACAAGGCAAGAACTTGCCTTGTAATTTTTTTAAGTCCTTCACACCTTTAGCCTCTCCAATATCCCACAGCAAAAAGACAAAGAGTATGTTGCATAAAATCTACAACCTTTGCATGGTAAATACATTCAGTGCTTTTTCTTGTTTCATGAGAGACAATCAACAGCCACTACTCAGTTTCACCTTTTCCATTCCACTCCCCACTTTATGGACTTTTAGTATATCCTCCACAGCCGCCTCTTCTCCATACTGAATTATCCTGGTATGTTTAGGTTTTTCCTCATGTAGAAATCAGTCAACACTGCAGATCATGCTGGCTGCCATTCTCTCTACCTATTTTAGCAAATTGTGCTGTTCTTGTGCACTTAATTAAATTTTAAAAAAAATTAAATTAACAACTTCCTACAGAACACTTGTCTGGTGAACTTGCAATGGACAGAGCGCATGAGTAAGCCCAGCCAAGGCAAGAACAGGCTGTATGAGTACCAGGACCCCACAGACAGATAATGCTGCTCCCACTCCTATCTTTGCTCTAACCAATTTCTAAATTTGAATTCAAGCATCACATTTTCTGATATCTTTTCAAAAGGAGAAACCAACCATGGAAAATGAAGACGGTGCAAGGAATCAGAACCAAGTACCAACACAGCAAACCCACATGAAGATCTGCAAACATCTCAAACTCTAGGAAGCTGACTTAACTCTAGTCACTGCATAAAAAGCTATCCTTGTGCAAAACCAGGCATTCACACCAGAGAAGCAGACGCTTCCTGATACAAGCTTCAAAGCAGCAGCTTGCTGGGTAACAGGCACTGTAGTGTGCTGCCTCTGTTCCTCTGCCAGAACTATTTATTTATACTCTTGTTTTGAAGCAGACTGGGGCTGTCCATTTCAGATCTGGCTCTCACAGACTCTGTTTATCCCTGTTGCCACAGCCTCAGTGATGGTGTCCAATTTCTTAACCTTCATCGGTTTTCACTGACCCCCTCATGACACGCACTTTTTCTCATCTGCAGTGTTTTAACAGTTCATCATAGCCACCCGTTACAACCCTGCCATATCAGCTCATGTTCCTCCTATCGTTTTCCCTTCCCCGCGCCCTTTTTTCCACAGCCTGCACGCTGCTAAATATACAAAACACTGCACTTGAAGGAGCCATGTGCCTGCCACTCACTCGGTGGAGCACAGCTCCACCTGTTTGCCAGGCCGGCACAGTGAATTTTAAGGAGGGATCCCTAGGCCTCCAAGCAAACGGCTCGAAAATGCCCACAGGCTTTATGTGCAGCAATTGCTCACGATGAGGAGTTACTCGGCCGGGACACTGTTCATCATAAATTAAAAATTACTTCCCAGAGACTAACTTTCTGCTGGGAGGATCTCTCTGATCTCACACCCTATGATGGCAAAGAAGTTTTGCTTAGTTGTTGCTTAGCACTCAAAATCCCTGGCCATAGGCCCTTAGTAAACACAGCCTCCCTGGTTCACTTTCCCTTTCTACCTCAATCTCTCTCTCTCTCTTACAACTCCATGCCCCCTGGAGAAAACCTTAATCCTCTTTTCATCCCCCAATGCAACATAATTCCTTCTTCAGCTAACCTAAATCCTTTGCTAACCTTGGGGTTATGTGGGGTAAACGAAAAGGCACCTTCGACCCTGAGGCAGCCATCTTTTTTTGAGGAGGCAATCGATCCTCACGGGATTGATTTCCTGGGAATCTTTCCCGGTCCCTGATGAGAGAGAACCACAGAACTGTTCCGGCTAACAGCGGCCAGCAGGGACACAGAGTCCCAGGGGGATCCCACAGGGCACTGCACACGCAGGTCACACGGGGGTTAAACTCAAGGGGGACTGAAAGGCACCCATCACCCCAGGTTTGATGTGACTTCCCTTAGTACCCCCCATGGTGGGGTCCCAGCCTGGGGCACCCTGCGCACGGAGAAGCGCTCCCCGGCGTCTTCGCGGGTTTTTATCACAAAATTTTTATTTCTTTTATAAGAGCACATCAGTTCCTCGGTACCAGCACCGCCCACAGCCCCCGAGAGTGAGCGAAATGCTGCCTGTCAGGTGGCATCACCGGCTTCTGCCGGCCCAAACTGCGGGGCGGGTAACCGGACACCGCTGTCCTGCAGCGCCGCTGGTTCGCCGCCGCCGTCCCCTCCGACCCCCGCAGAGGCGCCGCAGAGGCACCTGTTACGAGCAAGCAATTCCCCACTGCCCCCCTTAGATTTCAGCCCGAGGACCGAGGGACGCCAGCGCGGCACTGGCCGCCCCCCACTCCGCCGGGGCCATGGGGGAACACGCCGCGGGCTTCGCAACAGCGGCCCCGTCCTCCCCTCCCGGGAGCAGCGGCATCCCCCCGCCACGCAAAGGGCGTCTCGATCGGGGAGGGCATTGCTGCGCTGGACCGGGAAATAAAAATAAAGGAGGGGGGGGGAAGGCGGGTTAAGGAAGTTAAGCGTTGAGAAGGG
>JANPWX010000049.1:4972629-5019217 GCA_024734555.1 Trochalopteron elliotii
CACAACTTCCCAGCAAAATCCCATAGCTGAAAAGAACAACATGCTGCAGGACATGTGTGATGAAGATCTTTCACTCTTAAGGAGAAGCAGTACATTTGAGGAAAGAGCCTTGTTTTTCTTATGAGAAATGTAAATCCCTTTTATTATGCTGTTTGAGTTCAGGCCTTGTCTACGCTGAATAGCATTTCTTAGTGGATGGATCAAGAAACATAACTCAGCAAACCCTGCAAATGCAAGCAGATTTCCTTTCGTAGTGGAGATAAGGGTGTTTCTCTGAACTATCAGTGTTATTACAGCGTCTACATAGAGGCTTTTGCTGACCTTGATAACCACCAGAAATGGGAGGAGTGGGGCTGACACCCCTGCTTTTCCTAAGTGTGCCAAGCAGACTTCACCTACATGCATGAAGGTCACTTGTTATGAAGAAACATGTATGCCATAAGTATTTTCATTTAAATTCAAAGGTCTTAGAGGAAAAATAATCTTAGTTGCTAATCATCAGCTAAATTGGAGGCCCACATGGAAGTCAGTAGGACAATTTCTCATTGAAGGTACAGTTTACTTAGGAGTAAGTGACAGTGTCCGTTCCTGTTTGGTTTCAGCAGGTTTCAAATGTTAATTGTAAGTAATCACAGCAATCTATAATTAATACAACTCTGACCTTCCTTGGCTTATGAAATATGCTTCGAGTCTGTCTGTGCTGATAACAAAAGCGGACCACGCCAATCTGTCCCTGCAAGGCAAGAGACAGAGTGTGGCTCACACGTAGCCATTTAGATGCCATATGTGAGCTTCAAGGGGTCTCACTCAAACTGCATATTGGAAACAGTTTGAGGCTGTTCCCTGAACTGTCCTCAGACTACCTGGAGGAGTGGTAGCTGTCCAGGTTCTTCAAGTGAGTGTGATTCTAATTAAAGAGTGTGGACTATTGCATTGTAGAGCTTGTAGCTGGGTCCAGGCTCAGGTCCAGTTTGATTTACTATTGGACTTTACTGGCAGGGAAGTGGTTTGTTGATTTTTTTTAAATGGTCAAAACCTGTTGTATAGTATCCATTGTGAACTGATACTCTGTTCATTACAGAATTACAGTTCTACATACTGCAAAAGGCAGTGGGGTTCTCTCTGTGGAAATATTAAGTTGTCTCACAGGATGTAACAGGTATTCTGTTGCTGCTACATAGCTTTACATTAGGAGCCATCCTCTCCTTAGCAGTGCCCACTGGTAGAACAAGAGAAATGGTCACAAGCTGAAACACAGGAAATTCTATCTGAACATCAGAAAACACTTATTTTTCCTGTGAGGGTGGACTACATAATCTTGAAAGGTCCCTACCAAACTCAGCCACTCAGTGCTTCAGTGGTTCCATACATTACTTCATCACTACAGAGTATCTTCCTCTGCAAGATCTCATGGGCCTTTAAAAAATCTGATAATTACATAGTTTATTTGGTGGTCATTTGATAGTCAAATTACTAAATCTCATTTACATAAGAGGAAGGCATGAAGAGAAAAATTTAAGGATGAAACGAAGTCCTATTCAAGTTACACATCAATAACTCTGATTGTGATTTCCTACTGGCTTTATAGCAGTAAAAACCACTGACTTCAGTGGACTTATCCCTACTTAATAGCACTGCTGGGAGAAACAGGCTGGAAAGCAAATTCATCAGAGACAAATGTTGATTTTACACTAATACCCCTGCTGTGAGAAGTAGGCTGAGCCCATGTTTTCGCATCTGTTTTCCTTTAAAGTCGTCAGACAGACTGGCTACTTGGCTTCACCATCTCAGATTGAGGGGGTGAAGTTCTTTTGTCTTGGCTGGACATAGGCTGATTTACCAGGCTTTTCCAAAATATACTAGACCAAATAGCAACCCCATGAGGTACCAAAACTGCCTCAGTAAATAATTATATTTACAAATAAGTAAACGAAAGGAGGAATGCACAATTGCAGAAGGATTTGGGCAGAGAAGAACTCACCAAAAATAAATTTCTGGTGTTGGCCATATACCAGCTGATGATTTTTTTGCTAGCAAATCACCTACTGTCATACAGCACATAAGAATTTCACCATGTTACAAGCCAGACTCAGCTGGGGCTGGCCATACCCTCTCCTTCCGTCAGTGTTTGCACTCCAGCTTGCACCTGAACTTCATCCTTTAATTCTAGCCCAGCAACTCCCAAGAATCCATTGTCAATTCAATCTGCTCATGTAAATAGAGGAAAATACCAGATTCAAGAAGAAATTTTGCATAAATGTCTCTCTCACCAGCAGCTGATTTTTCAGTATGCAACAGAGCAGTCACAGCACTGCTGAGGCAGTGCAAATACTGATATTGCTGTTTGCCTCTTTAATGTAATACCTAGATCAATGTGCTGCTTTCTTCATATAAATCTATTGCATGTGGAATTAGTGCTGTTGTAGGCTAATCCCTGAATTTGCATTACTCAGGACCAAGGTGCTTAACACATAAAAGAAAATAATATCTACTTCTCTTGCACTTAACACCATTGATTTACTCAGTCTCTTGAGCATAAATCAGACTAAGGTTCTGAAAGTCCATTTCCTGCTTATGGAGAGGGGTCAGGACATTGCCTGTTCTAATCCTGGCAGTTGTGGGTTTTTTTGGCTTGGTGCCCAAAGTCTGTTTGAATAAGCACACTGCCATTGCTATATGAAATAAATTAAAAGTACAATATTAATTTAAAAAGCCCCCACCCATTATACAACGAAACAGCATTTTCTTCATTTTTGGGGCTTTCCTTGACATTTTTATGTTGGATGGAAATGTTGCTACAAATTTTAAGCTGGAGAAGTGCTTCTGAACTGTGAACATCTGGTAATGAATAGCTTTCTAATCCAATTTAATCTTTGGAAAAACTAAACAACTTTGCTGCCCTACTGCACCATCTACAGGCAGAAAAAAACCATGCTCATGCTACAAAATGTTTTAACTGTTTCAGGCGCTTTCTTTAATCATTGCAATTAACACATAAAACTGGAATTTTTCTTTTTTCATCTTAATTAGTATGAGGGTTTTATGCCTTTTGTGTGTAAAATGACATTTCACACAACTCTGAATACCTTGTACACTTGGGCCAGCTATCTTTGCCTCTGCAAACCTTGTGTTAATTTGGATCTTATCATGGGGATGTAGAAAACAAGATTGGCTTGGTCCTTTATTGCAGTTTAGGCATTTAATGGGATGTAGATAAAAGCTGTTGCATTTATCAGCTGTCACACACTTTTTTCATAAAGGCACCTACATATGGATTATGATTAACATCAACTCAGTTGTCACCACTATGCCTTTTTTACCCATGATTCCTCACTGGCTAAAGATATTCTTAAAATGACCTAGAAAATGTTGCTTCCCTTTCCCACAGCAAATAAAACCCTGCTAAATATTCTCGTATATCATTATGATAAAACGGGAAGGGAAAATTTAATGCCTGAGCTTGTAAAATATGCTCTAGTTTTGCAAGGCTGTTTAAAAAGTGAATATTATTAGCATGTGAAGCCACAGTAGCTGCATATCTGTAGCTGCTGTTAGCTTAAATCTAACATGTGTTTTGGGTGCCCACGTTCTTTAAGTAATCAAACAGGAAAAAGATTATATGAAACTAATGGATCAAATCTCATGAACTGCCTTCTTCCTTTTTAGGAAGAAAGCAGACCTTTTTTAGTTGTTTTCACTTTCCTGAAAATACATGTGTATAAAAAATTATATTCAAATGAAATAACATCCTTAGTAGTGGTAAATAGATAGATGCATTCTGTTAATAAAATTTTAAGGAATTTAAATTATTTTGTTCTGGTAGGAGAACAAAGGGCTAAACTCCAGATCACTTACTACTTGGATTTTAGTCTCATATGTAGTGCATCTGCTGGGAAATCTGTGGAGCAAGAACATTATTTGGTGGTGGATATGCAGCACCCAGAGGCAGTAAGGCATGGATGCTGATTACAGTCTTTTTTCATTTGTATAATAAAGACTTCTGAAAACACTGCATGTTTTTGGTCTGTGCTTCCACATCTTTGCCTAGAAAATTATTATTTTGCATTTTGATTTGTGCCTACCTCTCTCTTTTTACCTAAGCTGCTGTGTAGCAGTGCTGGTTTCTGATGTTAACAGAGTTGGCATGTTTTCACCCCATTGTCCATATTCAGCAGAGGCAGAAGTCACTTCCATTTGTGGTTTGTGGAGCGCTTTGGGATGCTTCAGGATGAAAGGTGTGATACAAATATTAGATACCGTTCATTCCCTTTTTTTTCTGCAGCACACAGAGTACTAATAAGTTTTCCTTTCATCTTGAGCTCCCCTGACTAAATTGTCAAATATCTCAGTAATACCATGAATGTTTGCTTCAGGCACAGTCATAATCACTGTTCTGTTAGCTCCTTACAAAAGGATGGCTATTCTCCAGGCACACAATTGATGCTCCTACTACCAAATGCCTCTTCTTATCGTCCTCAGTAGCTTCTCTTTACAATTCCCCTAGAGTTTCCTTGCTTCAGTCTAATCTTCCAGATCTCATTCAGGTTCCATTTCCCATTTGCCATGTCAATTCACCTGCAGTACATTGTTAAGTCTGTGCTGATCCTGTATTGTGAGCAAATAGGACCAGCATAGGGATAGTTCTTTGGACTTCTGAGTCCTGTGTCTCTTTCTTTCTTTCTTCCTTCCTTCCACTGTATTTAGATGGCAAAGGCTCTATCCTCTTTAGGCAGATCACTCTGAGGAAAGCAGTAATCAGCCTCTCCAAGCTACCTAACCAGCATCTCATTCTCTTCTCAGAGAGAAGCAGAACACAATTGCTTTTCTGAGCCCTTCTGCCCAGCTCTGTGGGAAAGGGAATAATTAGCCTCGTTAAGCTACAGGGCTTGGCTTCCCTGCCCTCCCCTAACTTGACCCCAGTGTTTTAGAGCTGCAGCAGTCCCTAAATACAGCTGAGCAGGCAGCTGCTCCCGGCTGTGCCCACATTGCCGCTCCCTGCTCCTTCTCTGTTGCTGTCCTGACACCCACCCAAGGCTGCACAATTGGCCCTTGAGAGCTCTGATGGTGAAAGCACAACACGGAGGGGCATTTCCTCACACGCCCTCTTTTTCATTCCTCATTATTTTAGCTCAATTAATTTGCTCTCATGTTCCTGAGCCCTCTTGCATTCAACTGCAGGCTGCTGCAGGCTGCTTTTCCCGCTGACACCCTGCAGTCGGGTGGTAGGTAACGTATTGCTCACCAGAGCAAGAACTTGTCAAGAAAATCAATGACCCACAGTGTCCCTTTGGGGTCAGGCAAACAAGTCTTGTGGAGTTTGTTAAGGTATGTGGGGCTATACTGTCGTGTGAGGGAAAATATAGGAATAAATAAACATCTGTAAATGTTCAGATTTCTGATCTTAGAAAATGATCCACTTGAATCACTGTGTCTGGTGCCCAATTTAGTAAAAAGACATCTTTCTTTACTTCTTATTACTTTCCCAAGCCACCATTTGGGCTGCAGTGTAGCAGACTGATATATATCATGGCACACAATCTAGCTTCCCTCACTTCCCTAAGTGTAAATTGGGACTACATCCATAGGAGCCAGTGGTGGTCTCATCATATAAAACTCATGAGTGTATGATCAAAGGAGTCCTTGTTTTTCTTTCCCCACAGCTCATAACAGAGCTCAGAAATACAGAACCATTTTGATATTTAAAAACCATTTGGTATTTAATCAGAACAGAAGCTTGGCATATGAAGAACATAGGCACATAGCTGAGCTGAGCTTTGTGAGACATTAAAAATGAATTATGCTGATAAAGAACAGCTGTATTCTTACATCAGAAACCACAGGGACAAATAATTAATTTGCCTTCGTTAATTTCCCAATTCTTTCCTGGCAAAAAGTCCAGAAATGCTTAGACTACAGATCTAATTGCCATCAAGTGAGTGTATGTATTAAGAGACTGTATCAATTATTGGGCCATAAAGTGTCTTTATGAAAGCCAATTTCTGCTCATGCAATGTTAAGATCCCCACTCACCTCCACCCATCCTGACTATTTTTTGTTGCCTACTAGCAAGAAGTCTGGAGAAAAGAAGGTGATAAAATGTTGATGATCATTTTCTTATTTAATAATAAGGAGCTGCTAACAGCTGTGAGGTGAAAGAGGGAAGCAGGGTACAATGTTAATTCCCTCTTGAAAGACACCACTATAGAGGCCACAGTATGTTTGTCTCCCTTGCCATTCTAGACTATGAAAAATAGTAATCCCTAGGTTTAAATTTGGTTATATAGTGTGGTTTAAATAAAATAAATAAATCAAACCAGTTGATCAGATGAATGTGGGAGTCGAGTTGGGTGGCAGAAGGGTGCTGGAGGGATGGTGGGGGGGTTTGTACCCAGTTTTTTTAAGGAGTGACAGAGACTCCCCTTACCATGCTGGAGAAGGACACTGGGCACAGTGTCCTTCCTGCCATGAAGACTGCACACTGGAGGGCAGGAAAAGCACCAGGACACACTCAGCGGCCCCTGGCTTCCAATGAGCCATCCCATGCAACAGCCCCTCCCAGGAGGGGGCTTGCCATTGTCTTCTCTGCCCAGCAGTGGCTCGTGGGATGTGTAGTAGTGGGCCTGTCTGGAGGGAAATGCATTCAAAGCTTTGTCTAGCTTGTCTATGCTTCTGGGGGAGCCTTCCATCTATGCCTCTGATGCTGGAGTGTAACGTGGGTTTACATTTAGAGGAAGGTAGGGACATACACATACTCAGAGTATATATATAAAAAAGCTCTACATCACAAACACCATGCCTACAGACTGAGGAAATGCTTAGGAACTGATAGATATTCAAAGGATAGAATAGGACTCCTGAGAAAGACAGGCTAAACCTCAGCTGGTGTAGCTCTTCTGGAAGATATAGACCTTGTGTTTATAATTTACTGAGTGCCTTTGAATGAGTCAAATTTTGTTTAGTGACAGGCAGATCAGAAATCTTGGCATTGTTTTTTGTCATGAAGCAATCTTGACAAGTATATATGGCTGGTACTTAAAAATTCCTACTGTGTCGTTGAAACACTTCCAGGCATCATTTAATCAGGTGAAGGAGATCTTAGCTCACTCCTTGTTCTCATTCAGTTTTGCCAATTACAGCTTGTCTAAAATTTTGTCTCCTCTTACTTGCAAACGTCTCTTCGATTCTCGCTAATTTTTGCAGCTACACCGAGTGATTAAGCCCAACCTTTCTGCCAGGCACAGCATCTGCTCTCTGCCTGTGCCCCATACTGGCCATGCTGGTAGTCACTGTGAGCCCTCCAGCCTGGCTGGATGTAGGTCTGGAACTTTGTTTAGCATGGGCTGGGAGGGTTTGGGAGATAGGGGTGCACCAGCCCACAGACCCCTACTCAAAAAACTCCAACCATTAAGCCTGGCACTAAACTGTGTCCCCAAGTGCCACGTCTACACGTCTTTTAAATTTTTCCAGGGATGGTGATTCAACCATTTCTCTGGACAGCCTATTCCTTGACAACCCTTTCCACAAAGAAACTTTTTTTAGGTAATATCTTACCTAAACTTCCCCTGGTGCAACTCAAGGCCATTTCTGAGGGATTCACACTGGACAATGGTGATGCCGCGTCTTCCATATGCTGTTTTGACGTCGTTTGGGTTTTTTAGGTGTTTTTTGGTTTTTTGGGTTTTTTTTTCCTCCATTAATATAGAATGTTAGCCATACGGAGGGAAGCGATGTATTCCCGGAATCCCTGAGCCCCGCCGTTCGGCGCGGTGGATGCGGTGCCTGGCTTGGAGGCGGTGCCGGCGCAGCCTGCAGAGGGCGCTGCACCCCCGCCCTGTGCCCGCGGCTGCCGTTCCCTGTTCCCGACAGGGAAAAGAGGAATTTACACCGTGTAGTGTCTTCCCGCTCCTTTTCTTCCACCCTGCTGGCGACAGAGGAAGTCACCCAATCCACTGTCATCTGCTTGGCTGAATAACATGCGGTGCATTTGCGTGGCATGTGATTACAAGGTTCTAGAGGACACTAATTAGGAAGAAAATCTGGGGAGAGAATAGGGATTAGAGAGTATCCATCAGTCAGATGCCTGTCAGCCAGCAGAATAATAATAATTAATCATGATTAACAATACGTTCTGTGTCAGTAGTGCATCTTATCTGAGGACTCTACAAGCGTTTTGTGTTTAATCTGCACGGCTCCTTCTGAGGGGAATAGACATGATAAAATATTTAGAACTGAATTTGCAAATGGCATTTCTGAAATGAGACCCCTAAGGCAGTTGTATGCAAGCACCAAAATAAAGGGCCTGATTTTGAGACGTGCTGAGCATCTGCAAAGCCCAGAGTTGGTGTGCTAGTGTTACCTCAGATGTCTTACAGCACAGACAGCACAAATACCCCATTTTTCCTTGGTGAAGGACAACATTTCAAGTCATGAAATGCAGGCTGTGCTGGGAAATGCAAGTCTGGCCCTGTGGCCTTGCCTGGATTTACTGCTCATCTCTACTGCTTGCATGCAAGCATGCAGTCTGCAAGGAAACAGACTGATCATACATGCAGGGCTGAGTTCTTATGAGTAAGCTGTGCACAGGTTGGGGGTGTGCAAGGCCAAGCATGCCACAGGCCTGTTCACCTGCAAATCCTCCAGTTTCAACTCTTCTTAAGCATGCTGTGAATGTTTTGAATACATCTGGGGCACTGCCAGCAGTGCTGTTTGCAGGACTCAGTGTACTCACTCCATCTAACTCAGCTCCAAATCATTGTACAGGCATTGTCCAAAGCATAAGAAGTGTTCTGGTGAACAAAATGCCAAGTTGCCTTACAAGTCAAACTTCTGAGTCATAACCAAAACAACAGTGCTGAGAAAAAATATCCAGCAGTTTTAAGAAGTATGTTTTGGTTTTATATCTACTTGGTTTTTTAAGTGCTTTATGCCTCAGATAGGATATAAGGATGTTAAATGCTATTTTTAGCAGCATCTGAAAAAGAAACCAAAACAACAAATAAAACCTCCTTCCCCCAAAAACCCAGACCAAAACAAAGCAAAACAAAAAACAAAACCAGATTTTGAGCTCACATGTACAATGTCTTGCTGCCACGTTTCCCACACACAGATGATTCTGTCATTTTTATACTCAGCAGCCCTGAAATCAGAAGTATTATAGCCTTAAAGCTCAGTTAAAGCTCAGACCCCTAATCTCTCCAAGCTCACTGGAGAGATACATGCCATTTCAGGTAAAAAAAGTGTTTGCTTTGTCCAACTAATAATGTGGTTAAGTCACTTAATTGGATGCTGCTCCACCTCCTACAGACTTATCAATTTTTTAGTCAACACAAGTTCACTAAATAAAAGCAAATAAACCTATGCCACAAATGACTCATTGCAGCACCAGAGTATATAGCCTTCCCGGCTTGTGTTCAGCCTTTTTTGTCCTTTTTTTTCTATCACCATTATAACAAAGAACTGGTATACTCTGTAGGGAGGGAAGCCTAAATTATGCCATGTGATTTCCTAGGTCTGTAGCACAATGGTAGAAATCCTCCAAGTTTTGTAACAAATGCAGATTAGTTAGAAAATCCCTTTTTAGAATTGATTTAGGTATGGAAAGAAAAATACATCCAGTATTGCAATTCTAGTGCTATTTATTTGAGATCATTTTTTTTTACCTCTCTTTATTTTGCTAGTTCTCAAATACTCTATTTCTGCTATTTCTATATTCTAATAAATATTCTATTTGTGCTGCAGTGCTTTTGAAGCAGAATAACAGACCCCTAGAAAAAGACAGATGTAGGACAAGAGGTTAGGAGTCCTGGCAGTGGACAAAGTGCAGCACATAGATTTGTAATGTCCCTTTTTAGTCTCAGACTTGTCACTACTTTGTAAGCAAATGGGCAATCTTCACAGTCCTCCTAGCTGTTCTTTCAAGTTGTCTGGGAATACAGGCAGAGCCTTCTAAACAGGTGACGATCAGATAATAAAGTCAGTAATAATCACAACCGTGGGGCCCAGTGTATTTCCTCATCTTTAAAAATAAAATTCTTTTCAACACAACACATGAAAATGTTATTTGTAGATTTGGCAATGTGGCTGGAGAGGTTTCTGGGGGTGCTGTGAGCCCACTGTGACTTTTCTCCAATGCTCAGCTGGAGATATGTAACTTAAGCTCCTGCAGAAATCTTCCTTGCATTTTATACAGAAGGGTCTTTTTATTTCCACAGACGCCTTTTCTACCCTATAGGCAGTGTCAACTGTGCTGTGACTAAATCCACTTAAACTACAGTTACCCCAGTGCTTCAGAGGACAGTATCACTTGGGGCATGGAGTGAAAGTTCATCCCTTAGGAAAGAGTTTGCCATGATTTTGCAAGGCACAGCAGTAACCTGGTAACCGACATATCCATTTCTGTTACATTTTCTAGGTCAGCGTGAATCATTCTTAAGGGAGAAAATTTAACCAGGCAAGTTGAGAGGACTGTAACTGCTCTGTGTTCCCCCTTCCCCAGCTAGTTCTGCCCAAGGAGAGGCTTTTGTGGCATGTGGTGTAGTCAGGGAAATGCAGTCCCCATCCCCTCCTCATCCTCTCGGGATGCTTTGCTGTTGGCAGCAAGGCTAACAATGGTCCTGGTTCCAAGGATCCCATCCCTGGCATACCACTGAACAAATGCAGAATAAAATAAGAGAATAAAGCAATTTCAGCCTGAGTCTCAGTCTGAGGAGGTGTAGATGTAAAGGCACAAGGAACCAGTAGGAAGACACTGCTCAGAATGAGGCAGATTCCAAAGAAAGGTGCCAGGCAGAGAGGCAATTCTGGTATACACTCTAGTCAAGCCCTTTATTGGACATGTGAAGGAATCCACAGTCTTGGAAATAGTAAGAGTTCACCCATGACACACATTCAACGATAGTGGCATATATATGAAAACAATACTCTTCCATGTGTTGTGAACAACGGCATCAGTAGTTGACACATGACTCTCTTTTATCCAAGGAGTAATACTTACCAGCAAGGCAACAGTGTGTGGCATGTAAATTTGACTCTGCTGCACTCTTTCTTTGGTGTTATCTCTGAAGATACTCTGGGCCATGGTCTTGGCTACTTTCAAACCTGAAGCTCTCATGCCATAAAGGTAAAAAGAAATATGCTGGCAAGGGTCACAGACTGCAGTGATTTGGGCTGAGGACCAACAGAGCATGACATACTGAATAACATTCAGTCTTGGTTCAGCAGTTTGTGGGCAATGAGCACCTCTCAGCAGGAATAAACCATGAAAAACACAGAACTCATATTTTTCAATTACACAGAGTATTTCTCAGCCCAGAGTTATCACCAATTAGGCAATTTTTTTTCTCTAGTGATGAACTTCTTTATGACCCTTTATAGGATACTCTATTCCTGGTGCCTCAGTTTCCACACAGGGGATAAAAATATCCCTTTAACTTGCAGAGATGTTGTGCTGATTAATTAACACCCAGCTGCACTTTCCAGGCTCTTGAGATGAAAAATGCAATGTATGTATTTCCTTTTAAAACTGTATTTTACTATCTTGCTGAAAAAGGCATAATTTGGACCACTGCCAGTGTGGGACAGAGGAGTTCTCAGTGGCCACAGGAAATCAGAATGAAGCATATCTTGTTTACCCGTCAAACCCTGCACTTCCAGGACTTGCTCAATGCACATTGAAAGACCAGAATATCTGCAAAATACCTGCTATCTCTATCTAGGTTTAATCTTGGCTAAATATTATTCAGAGAACAAATTGTGACAGCTGCTGTTCAAACACTGGGCCTTCTGTTGATGTCAGTAGTTGTATGAGAGACGAATTTGGCTTGCTGTCCCATTTTAATGAGTGCACGAGTGTGTGTGTCTCCTGTGCGTAATACTGAGACAGTGTTAAAACAGGTCAGGATTTGGTTTAAATCCCTCAATCTCTGGGGCTGTCTTATTTCCTGCTGAAGAAATCAGCTCTTCAGCAAAATGTGTGTCACCTCAGCAGAGTCAGGGGTGCCATCTGCAGTTAGAAAGCTGGGCTTCACAAAATGATGCCTTTGCTTTCAGTGACTGCATTGCATCTCCTTGTGAAGCTTCTTGGATCTCAGAATCGCTGAATGTTCTGTGTTGGAAGAGATCCACAAGGACTACCAAAGTTCTGGCCCTGTGCAGGACAACCCCAAGAAATACAACATGTGCAGCCATGGATGTGTCCTTGATTTTGGAAGAGGGTTCCTTGTTTGTTCTGTCAGAGCAACACTCACTGGTTCTCAGGCTGCAGTACAGGGTACAGTGAGTGTGTTTTTTCTTTTTGTCCACCTCTGCAACATCCCCAAAAAAGTGCGTGGCAGGGAGAAATAGCTCTACCTATTGGATGACAGACAGGGTATAAAGTGAATTTTTAGATTAAAAAATGTATAGGTTGAGTGAGTAGATGAGCAACATCTGAGAAGCTGTGGAAATCAGAGTTTTCCTAGATCTAAGAGGTTTAAATTTTTCAGTGGAAAATAACTATGCCCCGTTGTAACAAAGCTGAATGGTTTTTTGGACTGTGTATAAACCCTTGATTTTGGCAAATAATGGCTGACTGGAAAGCTGGAAGCCGTGAGCTGTGCATGCAGTCTGTAAGGCTTTTGTCATTCTGAATGTTGGTTCAAGTAATCTTTCTTTGACAGCTCATTTGCATCTAAGCTATCCCCAAAGAGTCTGAGAGTTTGGAAATAATAGAGATGACATTTGGGTAAGTGTTTAAAAATGCACAGCAGCAGCATGCTCGGAGGCTTGCATTAACAAGCAGAAACAAATTCTGGAAGTGAGCTACAAAAAAAGAGAAGAAGAGAATCTGTCTGAATGAGGTAAGTTTCACTGGGCATCTGATGACTAAGTAGGAAGTGTTTTGTGCCAAAACCTGGGAAGGTAAGCATTATTCGCAAGATGGCAGTGCCAGAAAATAAACCAACACCAGTGTGGCTTATGGCTAGAATGCAGTATTGAGCACAGCATACTTCCAACCTCTGTGAAGTACTCCATTGAGAAAATTGCTTGCAAATCAGGCTGAATGGCAATGGAAAAACAGGCCAACAGAATGATTTCAATGAGCCAAAAAAATTATGTGATTTTAAGTGTTCCTGTCCTCTAGCACAGGCATGGTGCCAGCAAATCTGTTCAAGCAAGCTTTGAGGATTAGGGCGATGCAATTTTGCTAGTTCCCAGGCAGCTGATGTCATGTGCAACTCATGTGCTGGATACCAGTAGGGTGTATCCTGACAGGAAAAGAGATGGTGGCTGCTGTGTTTAGAAGAAAACTGCTTGTGCCAGGATGGGCACAGTAAAACTGTTTTGGTGGAGGTAGCTCAATGAAACTGAAGCACACAGAATTGTAGGTTTCAGGAGCATTGAAGTTCATTAATTGGATTTATGACTGGTGTTTCCATGATGTGTGAGTGTTCTAATTTTCACTCCTATTGATATTGTAATAGTGTGTAAAGACAGCAGTTCAGCTGAGGGATTGCTTTTACAAACTTATTATAAGAGACAGCATTTGCCTGAAAGCTTGTTAGTCCAAATGGGGTGAAACTAGTGAAGAATTGAAGAAAGAAAAAAAGCAAGATGAGGGGAGGAATTGCAGTGAAATAAAAGGACAGATTAGGGCGAAGCCAGAACTATCAAGTTCAGCATCATGCCAGTAACAGCTCTGCAGATCTGCTCAGTGGATATAAACCACAACAAGACCAGCTTTATTCATTCTGCAAAACATAATTGCCTTCATAAGGGAAGGCAATGTTAGGCCCTCGGAAGAAAAAGGACATAAACACTCAGGAATTTGGCTCTAAAATGGGCATTTTGAGCTCTGGAATGTTACAAAAGTATATTTATTTGCTGTGGAAGGACAGAGATGAAATTCAGGGTACAGAGTCAGGACCTAGCTATGAGTACCTGGACTTGATCTGGCTAGGGTTGGTGCAACGATACAGGATTTGTGTGGTGTTCACTACAGCCTTGACCCAGGGCCCACTCCTGCCCAAACTCCTGCCTGTCGCTGTTTATTCTAAACAAAACTCAGCAGAAACTGCTGCACTTTGGAAATTAGTTATAAAAGGTCATTGATTTCTGCCATTCATCCTTGCCCGATTTCCACGTGCTGGAACATACATGTTTTTTTACCTGGAGCCTTTTTTGGAACCTTTTTTTCTTCAGTGGCATAAACAGCCAACCTGAAGTTTGAGTTCCTCTCCTTTGCTCATCGGTGTCATACTCAGGAGCACACAAAGGCCAGAAACACTCATATAAATTACCTGCAATGAAAGATCAAAGTGAGTGAGTGTTGAGTGTTCTCATCTGTCTCAATGAGCAGCCATAGCACAGCAGATCTCCCACAGAGTGCCAGCATAGCCTTCCCTGTTTCATTCAAATAGTTCCTGATGAGTGTTGCTGGCTTTTAGATCCAGAGAAACACTTGAATTAAAATAGTGTTCTTCACTAATATAGGAGCAGGAGTGTTTGATACCTGTGCTCCTGCCTGCAAAGGCCACAGGCTCACTCAAGTCTAGATGCAGGCAATAAACCAGCAGGTGAAGCAGTATGGGCAGCAGGGATCTTGGGCTTAGCAGGACTGAGGCCCCAAGCTAACACAGCAACACAGACAAAACCTCTCTACAAGATAAATTGCTTTTTTGCAGAGGTCAGTTAGCCATTAGGGGGCCTTTGTACAGAGAATCTCTAATAAATAACTCAGAAAGGAACAGGATTTTCTCTGTGGTGAGGAAGATGGAGATTTTGAGAATTTATCTGCTTCCTCTTATTCTCGGACAGAATCTCAGAGCTCTTTGTGCAATGCCTGCCTTCTTCCTCTGTTTCCCAGCCAGACACTTTCCCCTCTTTCAAAAAGGGCTGCATGGGGAAACAGCCAGGTGAGGAATCAGCTACTTGGACACTTAAAGAGCAGGCTGAAGAAACACTGGTTTTGATAACTGGTGTTTCCAGAAACACAAACTTTTTACGTTCAAAAATTTCTGAATTCCCACGGGGAGTAAGGTAAGTAAGAGCCTACCTCAGGAAAAAAATCAAAATATCCTGCTCACTCAACTGCTATTCTGGGATGGAATACAAGTAAAAATGTGATGAAATAGCCAGACAAAATAGACATTAAAAAGAGAGTTTCTTGTTAAACCAACAAATATTGTTAAAACAACCAGCATGGTCTGTTTAAGGAGAAAGCAGCTGATTACTGATAGATTTTTTACAGAGGTTGCAAAGAATCTCAAAGCCAAATGATTTGTCAAGTGAAAACTTCGTGTTCATCTACTAAAGCTACAATTATTTTCTACTCTTTTGTTTCTGTCTTTTTCATCTTTTCAGCAAGGATTTGAGAAATTTTGAGTTAAATATGCATGGAAGTCTTTAGGATTGGAATTTTTTTAAGATTTCTGCTGAACCCAGCCCATTTCAGAGTATGACCAGCTGTAGTGAGAACAAAGGAAAAAGTAGACAGCAGAGGACAATAGACCTGATCCTCCCATAGAAACCACTGCTCAGAAATACAGGTAGAAGTTGCTGGAAATTTCTGTAGCACTCCTGGGTTTTATCTTAGAGTAGAGAGCTGAAGAAATACTTATTTTCAGACCTGGGTTAGAGAATAAGGAGTGAGTGAAATGACTCATAATATCCTAGACCTGCTAAATAAAACTTGTTTGAAATGACAGCCCACTGGAGAGCACAGTGTCTCTTGAATCAGTTTAGAGCCTCAGTGTATAAATTCTGTGCTCACAAAAAATACCTTAAAAGGCTCTTTCATTTCCCTAGCACCTCAGCTCCCCATGGATTCTGGACCCTCCCAAACAGAAGAAAGTAGGTGACTTGCTTGTTCTTCTGGACTAATGTGAGAAGCAGACTATAGCTTTATTTTAAAAAGGTGGGGGTGTGTGTGCTTCATTGGTCCACATCCCATCTGAGAAAATACCTTTGTTGTTTGGGAACAGGCAACTGTAAGATGCCTTGATGGGTTTTGCAAAGGAAGGGAATATTCTGCTCACTTGCTTCTAATTCTAGCCCTAACTCCCTCTAGAACAAGCACTTCTTACAAACAGGCTGCAGACTAAAACGCCATGAAATTCACAAAATTCATTAATAGTCATTAACTACAAAGGGCTCTGGAGAGATTCTTGAATGCTTCACTGCTAGGGTAATTTCCATGTTTTTTCTAGATTTTATTCCTTCAGGCTTCTCCACAATATTTCCAAATCACCCATGTCACAGATTTTATCTAGGGAACATAAAGACACCTCCAAAGAGCATAGTCCTTTATATCAGAGTCTTTTTTTTGTTATTTCCTCTTGTTTCAGTTGAACGATATGATCACATACATGGTTAGTAGGTATGGTTATTAACATGAAATGCCTTCTCTATGGCTGCATTTTGATTTGGTAGGGCAACGTAGTGTTGAAATTAACCCCCATTTCTGGTCCACCAAAGTGCTTTGCACATATGATTCTCATTTCTGGTCCACAAAAGTGCTTTGCACATATGATCTAGGCTTCCTCTGAAAGAAACTACACCAAAAGCTGTACTCCAGATTAGCATCACACATGCCCCAGCTCTCAGTGAGGCTCTGGACCTACGACCCGTCCATCAGAGAGCTTCAAACCACTTGCCTGAGGGTGATCAGATGGCACCCTGCATTAAACCAGATGAATTCAAGCTCTAGATGCAACTTGTGCAAAAGACAGAAGGGAAAAAAGCAGCTTAGACTGCCAAGTGAAGTCAATAGCAATGGTACAGATCACTCTCTTCCCTGGAGATACTTGCTGTGTGTCAGTCTTGCTGACTGACTGATTCCTTCTTTCTCTCTGGCATTTGAGAGCCAAAAATAAATTAGGAATTTGTTATAAATAAATTAGCAGCTAGCACTGTTAGTGCTATGCAGGGAGGCCTGTAAAATCTGGGCTAGGAGCCCTGGAAGTTTCGCTGCTGAAGAGTGAGGCCTGGTCAGCCGTGGCCTTTCCTTCACAGAGCACTGATGCCAACCTTGCTTAGGCAGAATTCAGGGGAATTAAGAGGCTGATGTGGCTTTAACTCTGATGCCTGTCAGGAGCAAAGGTACCTGACTGTGTCCCTGCCTTCTCATATCTGTCAATAAACCATGATTTTGCCACTTCTCCAGCTACCTGCTTTGCCGTCTAAACTGTTTGGTAAGGGTAGCTCCGACTTTAATGAGTAGGCTGAGTGCAAGCAGCTCCTACTTGTTGTTACTTTGCCTGTGTTAAGCATTGGATTTCTCTTGGAAAAGCATTTTTTGGTTTGTGTCTTGCTCATGCTCCTTCCTCAAATACTTTATGGGGCCAAAGCACTCCTCCTGAGCTGAGCAGTGTACTGGGTATTGCTTCAGATCCTCAGTGTTTCTCTAACTCTGCAGTAGGAGACTGAGCAATTTATTTGGTATCTTAGCTGCTCTTACATGCTATATGATTTCTCTGGGCTTCATGCATCACAGCTTCTCCTCATTCCGTCTTCCTGTCATTATTCTGAGCACAGACAACACTGAGAAGGCACATGGTGCACACTGGTGACACATCAGGCCAAGCAGTCGCGTTGAGCTGGTTTCTGCAGCTGACAGCATCATATTGAGCTACTTCTGATTTACCACCTAAAGAAACTGATTGTAGCTAGTCCATATGGGACTGGCATGAGTTTTGAGCCAGATCTCGGGACCTGTAGCAAAAGTCTGGGTGACAACACCAGCAGGCCCTGCCATGGGTGTAGAATCATCCCAGATTGCATAAATCCTTAAAATAGCAAATTTTTGTGAATTGTCTTTCTTCTTCCATTTCTTGTTGGTTTCTCAAGGAAATGTCTTACAAGGGCTCACTTTTTAATGCAGTCAAAGCATCCAAGTATCTTTCAAGGTAGTCTCATTTTAAGCCCCTTCTCTTTGTTCTCACAAGAAAGTAAATATGACTTGAAACCTTCAGGTCTTTTTCTGTTCTCATGAGATGACAACCACCCATCAGGGCTTGGGATGCTGGGGCTCTGATGGATTTTCTGCTGCAAGCTGCTTCTGTAGGTAAGATCACTGGACTCTGGAATACTGTCCATTAAAAACAGACTCCAAGAAAAGGGCATAAACATGGCTATATTTTTTTCTGATCTGCTTTAGCTACAACACTTAAATATAGTGAAATGTTTGCACAGCATGAATAATTATTATGGTGTTATTTGCCTTTCTGCTGTATGAAAAAAATTAGCTCCTTGAAATATTTAAGAACAATGTAGTCACAGTCCACTGAAAACAATTACGATGGCAGAAGAACCTGAGATGCAACATAAAATGTCTTTGATTTTCTTCTTCCTTTTTTCCTGTCCTTTTAGATTTCCTTAACACCATTTTGCTGACAGCAATAAGTCACATTTTTCCTAGATAATTTTGTTGTGAATTTTGTGAGATTTTTTTAGCCATACTTCAAGGCTGATGATAAGATGAATTACTCAAGGCATCCCATTGTTCTGCAGTTCATATCAACCTCATGATTAAATTATTTGACATGGATACACTCTTTGCACATTGATACACTATTTTTTCTATATATAAATCAAATGGGAATCAAAATAACAAAACAAGAAAACAAACAATGTGAGTACATTGTCAGGCAAAGCAAGCCACAAAGCTTCTACTAACAAGGATTATTGATATATTTAATAAAATAATCCTCCATTTCCATCTCAATGTGCACTTGATTTGAATGTCATAAATAAACAATCAGTTCTTGATTTTTGCAATGCTAAGCATAAAATCAGAGCACAGGGAAACCAGCCCACAGAAAAGCCTCTGGCTTTTCTTAGAATCACAGAATCCTAGAATGGCTTGGGTTGTTAGGGACCTTAGAGATCATCTAGTTCCAATCTCCCTGTCATAGGAAGGGACACTGTCCACTAGACCAGGTTGCTCAGAGCTCCATCCAACCTGGCTTTGAACACTTCCAGGGATGGGGCATCCACAGCTTCTCTGGACAACCTGTTCCAGTTCACCACCACCCTGACAGTAAAGAATTTTTTCCTGATATCTGATCTAAATCTCTCCTCTTTTATTTTAAAACTATTTCCCTCTGTCTATGTAAATGTCTTTCTGCCTCTGATTTATAAGCTTCCTCCAAGTAATGGAGGGCTGAGAGTCCTTTTGGCTGAGCCCTTTTGGCTGAGCTTAGGTTTGTCTGAGGTGCTACTGATGGGCAGGGGTCTGTAAGTGTTGCATTCAGACCAGTTTCAGGTTCACATGAGCTCTTTCTCATCCAGGCAGGAGCACAACAATCAGAAAAAGTTTGAGTATTGTTTTTCAACTGTAGACTTTGAGGAAAAAAAAAGAGAATATTGCAGTGCTGGCATATCCAGGTAAAATTTATCACATAAGAAACTAAAATCCTTAATTTTGATATGCCGTACTGTCCATGGTCAGCCACCTAATGAGTATGGCTTGGGTTCAACCAAAAGCCAGAAGAAATTCTCCTTTGGCATAAGTGGAAAGGACTTGCATCTTCTCATCAGGAGCCCACTGGTTGTCTCCAGGCATCCATGACTGGTGGTGCAGTTGTATCTGCAGACATACTGTGGTCATGGGATGGTTCTGCAGATACGTTTCATAGTGGAGATGAAATGTAAAGAGGCAGCATGACAGGTTTCCAGATGGTGCTGCCTCTTTGCTGAGCAAGAGACTCCATATGCAAGTTGGCTATACATGACTGTTGGCTTCTTCCAAAAATAAAGCTGGTCATTAACATGATTCTGTTCTTTTTTTGTTGATGTTATTAAACTGAGAAATAAATCAAGTATTTGTGGGTACGTAGGAAGGAAGGCACATGAAAGAAAAAGACAGAAACCCAGAAAGAGGCAAACCCAGACAGCACATGGCATGAAAGAACTTGCAGCATTACATTGTGTGTCTCTTCAGTGTTTTTATTTATTTTTCACCCTGCCATTATATGTGGGAAAATATCATAATGTGCTGATACACTGGAGGGACACAGTGGGCTTCTGTTCCTGTTCCTTGAGGGACTTTATTGAGACTGCCTTTAATTACTGGAATTGAAATTATAATCAAAGAAGGGCTTGAATAGGGATGTTGATATTTCTTGTGTCCACAGAAGTGAGAAAAATACCTCAGGCCAAGGTTGCTTCCCCAGAGATGTTTTTGCTTAGTTATCTAACAGATCTTGCAGTTGGCAATGCCTATATTTAATTACAGTTTCAGAATCATGGTAATAGAAAACTGTTTATCCTCTGCCCTTAGACTCTTAGATGTCAGGCTCATCCAACTGCTGCTCTTTTCCAGCTCCCTGATGGAACTGCAGTGAATAACAAGCCGGTGCTTCCGGATGCACTGTGCATAAATACTCCTGGAAGCTACCCAGAAAATACCCTCCAGGAAAATTCCAGAGACACTCTTGATGATTCACTCAGTGCTAGTGAACCACCTAACTGGATGTGAGCACTCACCCTGTCGTAAAGGGCTTAATCTAATAAGCAAAACAGGAGTCTTGACTCCCAGTCCCTTTTATTTCGCTTCTTCTTTCAAAGCCATCTGCTTCTACGACCTATTTCAGAACATGCAAATTCACAAGCGAGGTGAAATTTCCCGTGGACCAGTAGCCTGTGAAATATAATTACTGTGCTAATTTTGAATTCCAAGCGGTCAGCACAGGCTAGGAGTGCTCGCTCAGCAAACATGTTAACACAATTACAACGAATATTAAAAAAAAAAAAAAGCCATGTTGAGATTTGGCAATGACTCTGGAAAATGACAGGTATCTTCTTAGGGGTCAGAAAACAGACAACAAAATGCCTGATAAATGTTTGTTTGTTTTTTGGATTTTTTTTTATGATGCACAGATGCATTCTCAATGATAACAGTTGAAGGCAAAAAGGAAATGATAAGCGAGAGCACATCGCATCCAGGCTGCCTTCCCAGCAAAGCTCAGAAAATGAGAGGCTGTTATGAAATCTGTGCTCCCTTGTGAGGTCTTTGCTACCTTGGATGACCTCTGTCAAGTTATGTGCTCATTCAGCACTGCAGCCTGTCTGTAACAGGGGCTAATGACACTAAGCCTGCTGGATAAATCCATGTGGGATTTATGACTGTGCAATGCACAGCATTTCAAGGTATACAGTATGCCAATTTGACAGTATCAGTGACAGGGATAAGGCTGTGAAGCTGTTTCAAAAAATCTTAGAAAAATCCTGCTTATATGCCTCCCATTGCTTCACAGTGGAATAGAAGAATGAGATTTAATCCTGCATTTTAATGTAAATAAATTTACTGCTTCCAGTAAAGACAGTACACGGCTGATTTTTTTTTCTTTTAATTCTTTCAGGAATGCCTTTGGGATTCACCTAGTATTAAAAAAAAAAAAAGAAAAAAAAAAGAAAAAAAGAAAAAGAAAAAAAATGTGTTTCAGTGATGATAGCAGGTGGTATATTATCTGGTCTCTGGAGTAAATTGTACTAACACAGCTTTGCTAAAGTAACCAGGAATGACAATTTTGCTCATTAGCACTTCCAACATCAGTGGTGGATTTCGGGCTGTGGTGCTTTTGCAAAGGGGGCTCAGCTCAATGAAGCAAAGTCCCAAATCTCTTCTGGGGAAGCAACATTCTTTGACCTGCTGTGCTGCTTACCTTGGAAGAGGAGCTGCAGGCTCTGCTGGTATGGTCATGGCAGAACCTGAGGGAATCAGAGTGACAAGCACATTGCACATTGTCTCCATTTCTTGGGAGGGCTTGTGTACGAAATGTGCATGGAGTGAAAGGGGGAATGTTTCCCTGCATCCGAGACTAATTTCAATCTATTGTGGCACAGACAGTAGAATCTGATGCACTCAGCAGAAAAAATGCAGAAGAAATGCCTAATGCAAAGATAAGACAAAATGTACTGAGGGGGTGTGGGGGTGTGGAATTAATTTTCATATACATGCTTTAATCAAACAACCCAGTGGTTACAGCACTGCTTCAGATGTAATCTGACTGTGGTCAGCTCTGGCTGAAAATCCAGCTACAAAAGGCAATTTCTCTCCCCCTTGGCACTGCCTGTCTGCACTGTAGGGTCTGGGGGCAGAAATTGTAGGGGTGCTGTGAGATGGAAGTGCCAGGCAGCACCTCCTGCTGTAGGTACTCATGGGAGAGTACAGAAGCTGCCCTGCAGGTTCAGGACAACCATCTCCAGTGTAAATGTGTTTTAACAACCAGGGAAAATCATCCTACAGTACATGGCTGGCATGGTGTGGGAGCTCCACAAAAAAGCAGAATTCAAATCCAGCTCTCCAGCCCTGAGAATTGCTGCTTTAAACATAAAGCCAGTTTTCTCCTCCCTCCCTGATGCCAGCATGTTCTCCAAGTCAGAGCCATTTGAGAGAGGCAGGGTAGAAAGAAAAATAACCACAACTGAATTTAAAAAACAACAACAACAACAACAAAATATATATATATACATGCAGAGATGCAAAGATATATATGAATACATGCATCTATATGATTTGGATCACACACATGCAAGGGTTTTGCGTAAACAAGATCTTTTAGGATTGCAAAACAACATATTTTCCCTTCGTGTCATTCTTAGAAAATTTTGGTTGAGATTTAAAAAACCCTCCATCAGTCTGAAACAGACAGGCAACACAGTAAAATCAATTCTAAGTGATGCAAATTGGCACAGTTATTTGAATAGTGTTATAGGCAGACATAATAATTGTTGCCGCCTGCCTATATTAAAACATTTCTGCTATACAAAGCCTTCCATGGGCTGCAGTTCTCCTACTCCTTAAGTAGTTGTCTGAGCCTGTTTACTATTTATGGTAAAACAATACTGAACATTTTGCTGCCATGTGGGGTCACAGGACAAACATAATGACAGGCAAATGAAAGCACAGGCAGACAAAACTGAGGGGTCAGTGTATAGATGTCTGACATTTTATCTGGCTGGAAATGATTCCAAAAGTCAGCATATGCAAGTACTTAAATGTGGCTTATATTTTCTCTTTGGTCCAGGGCCCTGACTTCCTTAACAGCAAACACTCGCAAACACACCATCTGTTGTTGAAGAGTGAGCAGTTTAATGAAGAGGATCAGATTCTTTCCATCTCACTTATTCCTTGGTGCCTGTTCCATTTTCTGGGCAGTTGTCTGCAAATAATACAGAATTTTCTTTGATTTCCTTGAGCTGTTGTTCAGACTTTTAGTTCATTAGACTGGTGATATGGGATGCAATCAAGGATGCCAAATACATTCCATGATTTTTAAATAATTTTCTTTTAAAAGGAAAGAGACCTGATGGAATCACTCAAGTGTTATGTCAGAGTAGCTGTACAGTGTTTTAAAACCAAACAGTGGAGATATGTGTGTACCTGTGCATATGCTTTACCCAACCAGCTGCCACATTAGCAGCCAAAGAGAGGAGCCCATGAGCAACCAGAGAGGCTCAGTTTCCATAAACCCAAGCCATTTATTTCTCTAACCCCATTGCACAGCAGAAGAAGCCTGACAGTCCAGGTGGAGCAGCAGAGGCTGCCATATTCCATCCCTGTGGCAGTTTGGCCTTACACTGCATTAGTGCCAAGGAAAATGCCTGCAGGGGCCATGTCCAGACAAAGACATAACTGGATCAGTCCAGTGGATGATCCAGTGGATGTAGATCCTCTCATGTCACTGGCACCATGAAATAGGGCCTCAGATATGCCTCTTTACAAAATTCAGTTGGGTTATCAGTTTGGAGGAACTGGGAATCCTGTTGGTCACAGCAGCATTGATGGGGATGTATGGTTTGGTGGGATAAGGGAAATGAAGATCAGAAAATACCTGATATCTCATGCTAATTAATGGCCATGTAAAGACTCCTACAGTAAAATGAGACATATGACTCACCTCCCTTAGCCCTAAGCAGCTCTGGAGAAAATGTTCACTTGTCAGAGAAATGATCACAAGGGAAGAAGCACAGTTAACTCGCCCACTGTGAGCATTCTCTTTTAACAGGCCTATCTTTTGTAGGAGGGCATTTTTTTTTAAACATTAAATTTTATAGCATTTTCCAGAGGACGGAAATTCCAAGGTAGTAATTACCTAATTCTTCAAATTAAAAACCAGAGGGAAAGAATAAGTGTCGGGGAAAAACATGTCTCAATATTCAGTGAAAACAAGAGACATGCCCATGTCTCTGCACAGCTGAGATCCTGATCTAGGTGACAGTCTCAGCTTTGAGCTCCCAAGCTGGAGGTTTATCTGGCTTTGCTTGAATGTCTCTCACAGATAAAAGCCCTGGACAAAGTCTAGAGAGCTCAAACACTGGCCTTGGGCCTATATTTGGGCCAAACTCTCTCACCTTATAAGAAGATCACTAAGAAGAAATGCAGATATCACAGAAAACTGTTAGGCAGATGGATAAGAACTGAAAATTCTAGTCTAGACTGGAGTCTGCTGCAGGCTAAGTCACTGACAGCAGAGAGAGGCAAACGTTTAGAAGGAATAAACAATTAGCAACTCTGATTTATTGGAGACTGTTCAGGAAACATTGCTGTATATTCTTTCTCATCTTGGATGAGTTAGCTGGAGACATGTTTCTTCTCAAAGCCTTTGTAGATGCAAGAACATCACTAGGAAAATCCCAGAGTAACTGACTGTACTTTAGGTGCATATTTGGCTTTTCCTTCAGAAAGATATCAGTAGCGTCACCAGTTTTGGACTACACATCTGGAAGGCCAGCTGTATTCTTCTTCTTTGATATTCAGTTCATCAGAAATCCAAGTACCCACACTGTGCCATCTCTTGTTTTAAAAAAATGCATCGATGTCCTTTGTAAAGAGGCAGAAGATCAGAGGAGACAGGCAATTTGTAGGAAGAACAAAAATGCAATAGGTGACTGCAGGGATTTGGGGATTTGGCTTGAATTAAAAGTGGGGGAAACACTGCTATGTAGCAAAGTATATAGCAGCATGCAGGCAGAAGGTGATATAGAGTTGAGGAAGCTGGCATGCTTCTGGAATTTGGATCCAAGAGACACAGAACGCAGAAAAGGACACTCAGAAACATGAGACTAAGTCAGGAGTGATAAGCAGGGAAATGTTTGGTGGAGGGAGGGGGAAAAAGGAGATTACAAGTAAAGAAGTTGGCTGTGGAGGGCAAAATATCATGCTGAACCCAGAACATTAAATTTTAAACTATTTTTCATCAAGGTATCCTTTCACTAAGATATCCAGCACCACGGAAATTAACCTTCAGATAAATGTATTTTCATAGGGATGCACTGGGCACAGAAAAGGGAGTTTGCAACCATCTGGGGGCATCAGGAAGTTGTCCTAAGAGACTGAAATATTACCTTGCATGTGGATAATATCTACCTGGTAGGTATTCAGTAAGGTGGTGGTGAAGCTGCAGAATATTTCATACAACTGTGCTGTATCCCTTTCACAAAGAGGCTGTGCAAGGAAAGGCTCCAAGGACAAATGTGCCCCAGTGCAATCCTAAAGGACTTGAGTTTTTAGAGGAAATCCAGGGAGACAGCACTCAGCTGAGGATTAGCCATGAGGGTTGTATCTACACCAAAACAATATTATTTCTATGTGACTAGTATTACATAAAGAAGGGCTTAGCAGCTTGGGGTTGTTAATTTAACATTTGCATAGCCAAGAGTGAGGAAAGAAACATGATATGGTATTAGAAACCACTGCAAGATATTCTGCAAGTTTTGGGGGAGTTTCCTTTCTTCTTCTTGTCACTTGTTCCTTACCCTTGTTAGTTTCTCTTTCCACAGTCACGTGTTCCCCTCCCACTCAAGGACATGATTTTCAGTAAAAGCTGTGCTGCTGATTTTACAGTCACTAGACTGTGCTCGGTTTCTGGTGTTAGGCTGCCTCTTTCCATCACTACAGAACTCCCTGCCAGAGAGAGAGGAACTATTGTTTGCAATCCAGGACCATGAAATAATGACCATGAAGGGGGTAAAAAGATGCTGAGAGGGCTGGAGCACCTCTCCCACACAGACAGGCTAAGGGAGCTGCGGTTATCCAGCCAGGAGAAGAGAAGGCAGCAGGGACACCTTGGAGCACCTTACAGTGCCTAAAGTGAGCCTACAAGAGAGCTGGAGAGGGACTTTTAAGAAAGGAATGCAATGATAAGACAAGGGGAAATGGCTTTAAACTGGAAGAGGGTATGTTTGGATTAGATATTTTGAAGAAATTCTTTACTGTGAGGATGGTGAGGCACAGGGACTGTGTGCCCAGAGACATTGTGGATGCCCCATCCCTGGAAGTGTTCAACGCCAGGTTGGATGGGGCTCTGAGTAATGTGGTCAAGTGGAAGGTGTCCCTGCCCATGGCAGATGGGTTTGGAATGAGATGGTCTTTAAGATCCCTTGCAACCCAACAATTACATGGTTCTGTGATTCTATGGCCTTGGCTTGCAGAACACGGCAGTTAATTTTGAGGGAACCTCTTCAGGTAGGAACAAGATTTGAGGGGGAAATACCAGAACTTGCACAGTTGGGAACCTATCCAGCATCATGGTCTTTTGGGTAACAGCATCCATTGTGGCAGCACATTTCTGTCTCTTTTTTCCCCTTCATAAGTTTTTCCACACCTTTTACTTCTACCAGTCTTCTCCAAGAAGAGGCTGGTAATTATTCTTAAAAACAGAATCTAATCTTTTTTTTCTCTCCCTCTCTCTCTTTCCTAAAAAGAAAGCCTTTTTCCTCCTATTGTAGCAGAGGCATTTTTCACCCAGGGAATGGAACAACTGTTGTCATTTACTTCTTCATCACCAAGGGAGGTTCAAATGCTTGTCTCCCCCAGGGCTCAAGAGCTCTCCTGATAAGGTTATAAAGCACCACTTTCCAGTGTGCTAAATTTAAAGACCCTGCACCTGCCCTTCAAGAGCATACACGGTGTTGTCAGTGGGTTGCACAGGCAGGGTGCTCTCAGGTCACTCCCCTATTGCTTCACTTTGTGGGTCTTGGCGAGGGGAAGGAGGAAGTCAGCTGCTCAAACCACAGTAGAGCTGAAGGCATTTTTAAAAAAATCCAGTTCAAACAAGTGGCCTAGGCAAGCAGTTTTAAAGTCACACATGGACACCTGGTGTTTCAGTGTACCTTCAGGGCCAGTTTGTTTTTTGCATTGCTCTTTTGGAACTTCAGCTTCTGAAGCAAAAGTTGGCTTGGCTTTGTAGAGCAAGTCCAATTTTTGGCTGTGTCTCTGCGCCTGGTTTATTTCAATCATCAATACTTCTTGAATGAGAGTCCTCTATTGACTATTTATGGTTCTAAACAAGGAAAACAAATACTGTCTCTTCAGATGAAGTGCCAATGTCTCTGTAATTCCCACAGTTGTAGTGCTATGATTGGAATTTGGTGCCAGATGCATGGATTCCTCAGACAAACAGCTTTCTGGCAGGAGAGAGGAAGATCTGGCTCTGGCAAGCCTGATTATGTAAAAAGTTGCCATGTTACTGGCTCTCATTACCTGCATTGGCTTGATCTGAAGAAGCAGAGAAGCCACACACAAACTACTGGATAAAACAGAGCTGGCAAACCCCTTCACACACAGGCACACCTTGTTATTCCCATTGGAACCACTAAGTGATCAGGGCAGTTGCAGACAGTCTTATTTAGACACACCAATGGTGAGAGGAAAGATTATTTTATACAGATTTCCTTTTTTCTTGCTGCCAGAGATGGTGCCCTTTGCACTCCTGACAAGGCACAGAATGAGGTGGGGGTGGTGTGTGTGTCATGCTCACTAGACAGGATTGGCCAAAGCAAGTCAGATTGTTTCCTGGAGCAGAGTTGATGTGAACAGCTGCTAGATGAAGAAGGGTTGGCTTCAGAGCCTGGATTCCAGAGATAACCAGTGAAAGAACAGAAGAGTCTTCAAGAATAAGAAGGGTTAGCCAATAGACATGCTAAATCAGGCCGCTCAGGAGAGGGTCAAAGTGAAGGCAGAGACAGGCATCAGCTTTCAGGATCAGATTCATTCCCCACTCAGCCCAGCCTCCAAGCAGCTGAAATGAATTCTGCCTTTTAGCTGATGAGAAATCAGCAAGTGACCTGTTGTTAAGCTTTGGGAAAGCTGGTATGGTCTGTTTGCTTGATCTTTTTCTTTCAGAAACTTGGCATATGCATGAGTGCTTTGAAAGTTTTGTGCTGGCCAGTCCCCAAAAGTCCCCTACAGTGGCGTGAACCAGAGGTCATGCTGAACCTGCTCATCATCCCTGAGCACTCAGGATCACCAGCCCCATTCAATCTTTTGGACCCCTTGTGTCCCACTCTCACATGGAGAGACTTTTCAGAGTTGTCACAATTTGCATTTTCCTACTACTGCACCAGCCAGTTACTCCTTTAGCCAGGGCTTTGAGAGTCCCTCCTCAACATTCCTCCTAGTGCCTCTTCCTAGCTCACACCACCCATTGCAGGAAACCAGAAGACCCAGCAACCATGGTAGCTTTTATCACCCAGTACTGTCGAAGGTAATGTTGAACCATGGGGTTCCAGCTGGTGGTTTACCTTGCAGTCATGCGATGCTCAGGGCTCCTTCACAGACAGAGAGGTTTGGCTGTGGCCTGTCTGGAGAGTGCTCCAGTGGGAATTCCCTGGGGAAATACTGGCCTGGCAGAGGCTTGCCTGCCTCAGCATGCCTTGTCACCTGCCTGGCCCTCTCCTAGTCTCCATCCCACAGCACTTCTTGGTCAGTGGTGTTCCTGCCAGGCCTCCTCTCCCAGGGGAAGTCACAGCCCTGGACCCCATAGTGGGAACCCCCACCCAGGCTTCCTCCAGCAAAACTGTGCTCAGGCCTTGCCTTGGAAAGTCCACCTTTCTCCTAGCAGTGTACCCCAGGTTGTGGGGTTTTTCCCCTCCACAATTTTACTTTATAAGTCCATTTGTCAGTTGCTACTTTCTGTTCTAACAGGCTCCAGCTGGCTGAATCTGAGGGTACAAAATGATTGAAGCATTTGCCTGGCACTACAGCATTCTTTCACTGAAAATGGTGGTGGTGGAGATTCCAGACGGATGTTTGACCAGGCATTACTGAAGCTAAAATTTGTCAATTCATAATTTTAACACTCCATGGAGTTTGTTGTTCAAAAGCATACACAGGAAATCTGAGCTGTTATTTTCCCTGTCTTTGATCAACATGCCAGCGTGCTGCTGTGAAATGAAACAGCGTAGGCTGACAGATGAGAATTTTCCCCCAAGGGCATTCTCCTAGGAAGGCAACACTGCTGATTTAGCAAGGAAATAAATCTCGGCATATATGAATACTGCTGTGTACATGCTTTTATGGCACTTGGGGAAGAGATCAAAATAATTCAAAAATACAGAAGCCTTCATTCTACAGTTCTTTAGCATTTGAACATTTTGTATGTAGCTTGAAATGAGCAATAGTGAGCTGGAGGATGGAGTTGTGCCTTTCTAACAGCTGTAGCTTGGAACATCTCAGCATGCTGCCTTTGGAGCCCCTCACCAACTGAGCTCTCCGTAAAGAGAGACCTTGGTGCAGCAAGGGGAGGATGAAAGCCAGGGAGATACCTGTGGAAGTCTGGAACTTCACAGCCCTCTCTTATTTATTAGTAACACTCAAATATGACTACTACAGTACTTTATCTTCTCCAGATCTCCTACATGTAACCATCTCCCCACAGGGCTGCTCTTAAATGCTGGTCTGCCCTCAGGAGGTGCATGTCACTAGCAAGGCTCTGGCTCAAATTGACCCAGCAAGTTATGTTGCCTCCAAAGGTAAGTTTTTCCCGTTTAGGTAGTTGTGGTGGAAATTTGAGACTATAGTCCTTTAAAGAGCCATTGCACACACTCAATGGGATTACAGCAGCTGCATTGCAATTCTGAAGATAAATAAAAACTGAATGTTCCATGAGTTTTTTTGCCACGGTGTACCAGCTTCAGGTAGCAGATACTGGTACAGGAGCTGACTTATATGTGAGAGGTGCCAAATGAAGCTTTGTGATCAATGCTCTTTAGGAAGAAGCGTAAAGGACACACACTCCAGTTATTCCCACAAACTGCTGTTTTCTGGTTTGGGATTTTGCATTTTTTTTCCCCTCTCTGCCATCCATTGCAACATTCAAAGCATCTCAGGAGAAAACAGCACTTCAGCAAACAAGACCTGACTTTTTCTGCAATATGACTAAATGGCATGTGGAGTTCAAGAGCTTTCCTATTGTTTCTTTTACATTCTTCACAGCACTCAGCAGCTCACGTGGACAAGACACAGCTACTCCTTGTAATAAAGTGTCCTCGACCTACAAACATTGAGCAACACAAGTCAAAGCAGTGTTGGATGGTTAAGCAAAACTTTCCTAGCAGAACATGATCAACTACATTTCAAGCAATGCTTCTGAAGAAAGAAGTCTGTGAACAAATCAAAGCTTTTCTTGCATCGTTTTCCATCAAATTTTTTCTTACCTATAAGCCAAGTGAGGCTTTCATGGTGATTCACAACACTGTGAGGCGGTGAGCTGCTGCTCAATTCTCAGAATAGGTAACATCATTTCATTAAAAAAACTCACAAACCCTCACTGATCAGAAACCCCTCCTAACCCCCATCAGCCCTTCACTTGTTGCTGCATGCTCTGCTTTGCCAATAGAGAACCAGGTTCCCAGCAGCTTCAGGCACAGCCTGCACCAGGCCAGGCCCCTGCCTGGACTCAGACCTCACAGCTTGGGCTGGTGCCCTGCACAGCTTTCCAACACTAAACAGGGTATGTTTACACAAGTCATGGGATTTGGCTGAATTCCACCACTGCCATAGAACCGGTCTCAAGGCCTACCTTGCTTAGAGTTCTAACTTCTGGAATTATTTTTATTAGCAAGGTCTAATTACACAGTCAATTTAATTACAAGGACCTAGAGTTCCTGCTTGCCTATTTTAACAGCTTGATCATGTGGCATGCTTTAAATCAGATTCCTGTATTAACATCTATTTATATTAATTTACAATCCATTTCAGCCAGCTGGCATAAGATAATGGATTAGATGTTACTAACATAATTTGGTTGTAATCTTGGAAAGCAAAGGTTTGCTTAAGAACTACTGTATGCTGGTACAGTAGCTGGATAGAGTCTTCTCTGAACACACTTGTACACCCACTCCTTCCTTGTCGTGGCAGAGCACAGCCCTGCAAGTGCGGAAGCACCATCTCTTCAACAATGTGAAAGGAAAATCTTTAAGTTAGCAAGTCTGAATAGCTCCAATCAAAAGAGACACCAACACATCTGTAATTAAAAACTTGCTAGACAGGACTACTGAAACTCCAACACTCTACTCTCAAGCTGCATTCTTTAATTTCTCTCATTCCCCTAGAATATACCTCCAGGTATATTGCCCCAAATCTGGGGCAATTTACTGTAGAAAATATTCTTCACAAAGTCAATTCCAAATGCTATGTTACAGTTTGAATATGTCAGCTGTTTTAAAGTTCACTGTCTGTAACAAATGTCAGTTTTAGTCTCTCCTTTGCATGTGCTTGAGAAAACCTCATTACCTTAAACGTGACAAAATATTCAAGACTGTAAACATGAAAATACTGCATTGTGTTTTCAGTTCAGTAATGCCTCAGATGAATTTCAGAACAAAACCAGTCTTTGCAATAACACCAAGATTTTTAAAGTCCTTTATTAATCTGAATATAAAAAGACAGAAGCTGCCTACAATATAGGACAAAGCTCTTGCTTCATGAGGAAACAAAATTTTCTTTACAAAGTGAAAAAATAAATACCCTCTTAGAGTAAGGTTTATATGCTAATGTGTCATAAAAAAGTAGAGTTTTAATATTTTGACAAAATGTCTGTGCAAAGAAACAGATGCATAAACACACATTACTGCTACATTAAGGCAATATGAAAAGTATAGTCAGAAAATTTCAGTAAAGTGACAGTGTATTTTCTAGCTTTGATTAAGCCAGTATTGCACCCAAACATGGTCTCCAGTTCCATCTGTACCCTGGAGAAGACACTAGGAAACCAGAACCCAAAATGCCCAAGTAGGGGGGTGGAAATCAAGAACATTTTATTGGCTAGGTCCTTTCCTGCTAAAGATGCTAACTGAAGAAAGCGTTTAAAATTATACACAACCCTTAAAGATTAATGGTGCATGTTTAATTGTTTAAAATCAGTCTCCAAAAATAAAGCCAACTTGAAGGGCGGTTGCCTGCAGCTCCCAAGACCACCAGCCAAAAGTGACCTGTGGGAAACTTGGGAGTACCCTGCTCACTGAGAATGGAGTCCCATAGCAGTGCTTCCACAGGACACTGTCATCCACAAGACCTTCCTGACCCACCCTCAACACTTGAAGATTAACAATCTTGTCCTCCCTTTCCAAAGCTATTCTCTCAGAATTGTTTTCTATTTAATAAAATTCTGAGTTAAGCACAGCTCCTTAGTGAAGCCTTGTAACTTCAGTTTAAGAACTAATTTTTAAAAAAGAGATCTCTCCTCTTTAAAGCAGTTTACTAAAAGCAGAAGCTATGAGCCTTACTAAACTGGTATGTGTAAAAGCAAATCTTACTATTAAAATAAACAGTGCAACTGTACTAAAAAGGATTTAGAGCATGTAAAAGAAAAGGCTGCATTGCTTTCACTGGGTACATCTGCATGTGTACACCACATTTCTCCAGGGTTACCGTTCTTTGTGGCAACACTGCCATGCTACAAACTTACAGATCATTCTTTATGTAAAATGAATCAATTACACTTCTACTCTCAGAAGATGTCCCAAACCCTTTTGGACATGCTGAACAAAGAATATTTATGTTAAAAAATGCAGTATTTTTTGCCTTTGATTGTGGATAGGTGCCAGAGTGATTGCCTTCTTCACAATCAATGGTTGCATTTCTTATTAGTGCAGTTTGAGGAGTACATGATGCATTTAAAGTGTGCACGTAGATCATATCACAGTCAGATTGAGAAGACTGGTGTGGGTTGGCAAGTACACATGCTGGACATGCTCCACACAAGATCTGCAAACAGGACACGACTGGAAAGGAAAAACATTGGGAAATTAGTTTACTTTGTATTTTGAGAGTCTCTGCACTTCCTGCAGACTTCACATACACAATAGCAGCACTTTTTCCATCATCCCATATTTAAGACAAGGTATGGTGAGAAGTATGCAGCTCATTCTTAGCCTCACCACAAGTTACACTAGCACATCATTCAGACAGAATACTCTCTGAAATTAGTTTGCCACAAACAAAATTTTAGTAGTTTTACTAGACCATCAACAGAAACATATTAAATGTCTGTTTAAATTAAATGACCATCAAATATAAAAAAACCAAACTTTCCCACAAATTGGTGACTCCTAACGTCATGGCACTGCATTTACCTGTAACTGGGAAGCACAGGACTTGCAGCAAACTGTGTGGCCACAGGGGCAAAAGGTGGAATTTATCTCTTCTTCACAACACACCATACAAAGCATGGACTCCTTCAGCTTCCGCAACTTCTCCTGCAGGGCTTTTGTTTGTTGGCAGCTGAGGCCCTCGCAGTTGTCACAGTTCATGCTGCTTTCTGAAGACTTCAGGGGGGAGCTTGGTGGGGTTTGATCACTTCTTGAAACAAGATCCACAATGCCAGCATTATAAAGAGCTCGCCTCGCATGATCATAAACTTCTTTTGATGTTCTTTTAATATCAAAGACGTATTTTTTACCAAGATTAATGTTTTCATTCAGAAATAGAGATGCTAGGTGACCCTTTAAGTCTCGACTGTACTGCATCATGACAGCACTGGTGACAGTGTCACACCTATAAAACAATAGGACAAATGCAAACTTGGTTAGTTAATACCAATAGAATGATCCCACAGTAATTTGTTCCCGAAGTTGAAGTAACAGCACTGAAATTAAAGGAAACAGTCTGATGTAATATTTAAGCTCTTGAATGATCTCCTTTGAAAACTCTCCTTTGAAAACTGTAAAATGGAAAGTGACAATTACTTTACACCTTCAAAATGTGAAGTGTCAGGTAAAATGGAGTTAGCCTATGGAAGGGACTTAAAGAATTATGCCAACAAACAGCAAACAGTTGCTTAATCCACAGCTCAGCTTGGTGACACTTTTTTGCGTGGCATTTCCAAACATTGCCCTGAAGAATTCCAGTTAAGAGTCTTTGGCTCTCAATTTTTATCACAGAGTCAAGTAATGTTTTCAACCCAATTTCCACCCAGTACTTTATATATTAGTATTATGTCATTCTGAAGGGAACCACTGTGAATGAAATGCAAAGAATTAAGGCATTTGTATTTGCCACTGTGCATTTCAGCTACCCTAACCAAGCTTGTCACATGTTTCAGTGATCCAGTTGAATCTTCAGAAGCCTATTAAGGCATATCACTTCTCTAGGCAACACAGGAAGGAAAACACAAACACAGAACAGAAGGACTACAGCCTCACAGGGCCTAAGGTCCAAGATCTAAGCTAATGGCCAAATGTTATTGCCAAACTAAAAGTCTGCTTAAATTAAAATCAGAAACTGTGAAGGACAGCAGAAATTACAAGCAGAGACAAAGATCAAGAACTAATTTAAACTGGTATGGGGTAGCTAATTTTAAGAAAACACTGCTAAGGGTGTTTGCCAGCTAGTCTTACTGATGAGTGCTGGACACCACAGTAGGAATGAAAGGGGGTTGAAAAGTTGCCCACCAACAAATGAGTATAGCACCCCTACCTCAAAGAACAACAGGACAGAGACCATGGATAGCTGCTGGCATGAAGTAAAACCCTGAACATGTGAGCAAGGACAGAGGAACTGTAAGAAGGTTTAAATATATGGGATGGGAAGGTGGCATACGGATAATGTAACAACTGAAGGAGCCAAATAAAGGATCTACACATTCTGAATGACAGGATCTTCCCCACTGCTCTCCTTCTCTCTGTTACACAGGAACAAAAAATGTATGTATTGCTTATTAAGTATCAAGGAACCTAAAAAGTTTGCACTCTAAAATGCTGGACTTAAGAGGAAAAGAGAGGCTGCAAAGACAATGGAATTTTGCAGAGTATTTCCAAATACTGCTGGCTACTTAGTTCAAACATTGGAGAAGAGCAGCAGCACATGACTCTAGGGGCAATACTGACCTGTAAAATGCATGTGTCTCTGTAATTGCTCTGTAGAGTCCACTTGCTGCCCTTGTACTTATCATCTTAAACAAGAGAACCACACTATTACCAGACTCCTTGGTAACAGTCAGATATACGTTCTTCCCAGACTGAGTTGCCATTTGAACAACAGGATAAGCAATCCTATAAATTAATGTTTAAAAAAAGAAAGGTTATTTAGTTGTTAAGGATTAGGGCATTTTCCACAAACTATTACAGTGCATTTTTATCAGAAGTTACAATGATTTCTCATGTCAGTCAGCAATGCTGATTCAAGATGCTGCCTCAAATATATATTAAAATCAAGATTATTAAGGTCACTTATTTATCTTGATTACAAGCAGGTAGTGTCCTCAGACCCTACATCCCAACTGTCACTTTTAGCAATTCTCAGAGCAGTTTTGTGTATTTATGTGAAAACTAGAGGCATGCTCCATATTTATGAAAAATCAATCACACAAATGGCTCCAGGAAACACATACCTGTTGATTGGACTGAAGTCATCTTTACAGATGGATATGCCTTCAGGTCCAACACCAATAAGGAGTTTTTGCCCTTCACTGTCTCTCACTGAGTGCCACTCTACCCCATAGTTCTCCAGTGTTGTAACAATCTGTAGAATCTGGTATTCAGCAGATGCTTGACTTAGACCTTCTAGCTCCTTGTGCTTTGTAATAATGCTGTTGATAAAAAGATTAAGGATAGGTGAAATAACTCAAGTATCTGCTGTTGCTGTCAGCAGCTTGTTTTAACATGGGTTTTTAGATGACCTAATTAAACAGATAAGTAAATGCTCCTGACCTGCTTTATCTGTCTATATATTTCCAGCAATTGTGAACTGGAAATAGTTGAGAATCACCAAAACTTCCTGAGAATGTCAAGGAGAAAATACTGTGCATTTGCTTAGAAATGAAAAAACTACATGTAATCAAGGCTTTCCAACTAACACCACCCGCTTCAACATATTTCCCTGAGCTACCACTAAGTTCATAGTTAAAGAAAACACCACAGGAAAGTATGACACACTGAATGTTTCCTGATATTCAGGAATTGAGCTATAAAGATGTTTCAGGACTCTGTTTACTTTTCAGAGTAAGGGTACTAAGCCAGATAAATTCCTTCATTCACAAGTACACGTCTAAGACACACTTACAATTTAAATACCCTGCTCCAGGTACTTAAATACATCTGTATTTCCCAATGTACCACAGTTTTCACAAGAAAAAAAAAATCAACCAAAAACAAGATTAAAAAAAAAAAATTCTCATAACTGAACTTAAAAATCTGACTGAAATCAGAACATCAAACATTCAGGTTGGAGATTTTGATCTCCAAAGCTATTATTGTTAAATTACTCATTTACACTACAGCACCAGCAATTAAATGTGGAACAAAATCTTCTGCTGTTGGTCTCCAAAAAGGAAACTAGATCATTGTGACTTTTACCTCTCCAAAATGGTAGTGGTGAGCTCTTTTGCACACAACTCTTCATAATTGTACTTGGCAGTGTTCTGGTTATAATCTCCAAACTTCATCTGTGCCAACAATGCACTAAGTTCAATTGCATGCTCTGAAGAACACTGTAGATTACCAGCAAGAAGATCTTCTTTTATATGCAGGAAAAACATATGCCTGCAACACAATCAGAAGCATTTGCTTACACAAATTGTTACATGACATCTGTAATCAAAACATGTAACAAGTAACATCTCAGCTATGTTTGGTAATCAAGAGTTTGCAATGAATGTACCAAGTAGACATAGTCTGGCACGAGGGAAAGAAAATGGCCTCCACCTTATTCTTTACTTACTCTTAAACATGAAGCTACAACTGAAGATGGCATCTAAAATCACTATTAAAAGAAAAGAGCCCTTCACCATCATCACAAGTATCTCAAGAATGAGAACTGCTTTAACTCCTAAGGCCACTTAGTACTTTCAATTTAGTGAGTAAAATACCAATGAAAGATTTCAATTAGATGTTTACATTTTTTGTTGCAATTTACAAGTTATTCTGCATTTCACAAAAGCAAATTTGGGGAGAGTGTCTCAAAACACTTTTCTTAGGTAAGAGGGGAAATGGTACTTTCTCTACACAGTGGAAATGTCCCTGCCACTACAGCCATAATGTTTTTGCCAGTGACATGATTAACAGAATAACTTGAAATACCTGAAAAGGCATTGGGGAATAAAATAGAAAAACAGCTACTGCATAAGCATTCATCAGACCAACTTTGCACTTGAGACCAAGGCAGGTTTGACAGCCTGCTGAAACTTCAAAAAGCTGCTCCTAATTATCTAATAGGTTACTTGACAGACAAATCAATGTTTTCTCCAACATTAACAGCAGCATGTTATCACCTATGGGTTGCCCTAACTTCTACAGATCATCCTTACTTTCCCTCAGGGGACACAGTATAAATGTCTTACCATTTAAGACTCAACATTATGGAAGCCAGATGGAGAATTATGCATCACAGAGTTATGTATCACTGAAAAAAAGCTTCCAATAAATGAAGCCTAGCACCCACAGGGATGTGTCTTGGCTTCCACAGGAACAGGACATTTACTTTTCTAAAATGAAGTCTAATCTACTTTTAAGAAAAGCTTCACTTAAGCTCTGTATTTAAACTGTCATCACTGAAGTTGAAGATGCTAATAAGTGATGAGCTTTCCTTCCAATGGCAATTTTGAATAATACCTTACATATATTCTGTTGTAGCATTCTATAATTCCTTTGTACAACAAGGCAAATAGGACTTTTTTCAGCATTATGAGCAATTACAGAACTTGCAAAAGTTGTGTTCTTTCTTAGCTCTGTTGGTAAATGTTGCAACTAAGAAGATACCAGCCCAAAAGATGTCTCTCATCCACAACTTTCTGAATCAGGAGAAAAGAATTGGTATTAAATTATCCTGTAAGCTTCACTATAGTCCACTTCCTGCAAGAAGTCACAGTTCCAAGACTTCCCTTTGCAAACTGTTTGGCATGCAAGAGCATCATGCTAGCTGTGATGCAGGTGCTTAATCACATCACTCTCAAGTCTGAACATCAACCCACACCCTTCAGCAGTTCTAGAGGGGTCTTGGTGGAAGCCAATGTCCTCACACTGTGCAGGACACAAGTTTAGGTGGCAAGAGGACCAGAACTTCAGACAGAGTTGCCTCCACTGTCAGCAGGCTATTCTTTCTTTAGGCTCTCTTTTTTTAAGAGACAGTCAAACCTCTGTTCCTGTGTGTTTCTCCCACCTAGCAGAGTCATAGCCCTTTGGGCTTGTGCCCCAGAAAGGTGTATCTGTGACCTTTTAGAATTATTTAGTTGTACAGACTTTTTTTGGTGCTCAGCCCATAAACCTAAAGAATTCAGTATAAATTACAAAAACACTAGAGCCAAAATAAATTCAAATAGTAGGCTTTCCCTAACTCCAATCCATGTTTCATAAAATAAACAGCTTCTCATGCACTCTTGATCCTCTGACAATGCCAGAACAGGATTTCCAGTCATTTTAAGTTCTAATTACAAATACAGCATATCAAAGGAAGATTACCTTTTTTTCTCTCATTAGCTAAAACATATTCACAACTACCACACCTAAAATCTTGTATCTTCAGGGTTTTTTTCATATGACAGCACTGACTACACAGGGTAAAGTCAAGAGTTCTCCCCTGGCTGGTAAGACCTTATTGACATCTCAAGGGGAACTGAAAGCCAAAATATTGCTCCTCCAAATACAGATGAATTACAGAAACAGACACAGCAGATGCATGGCTTGTCACATTCCATTACTACAAAGCTAGTAATGGCAAAGGATGATAAATGAGTTTAAGGCACAATGTGAAGTAGCATCACATCACCTAATGTGCAGTAACTTCCCATAACTGGCTCATATCACATAAGGGAAAAAATATCACAAATACTCTTTGCAGCTACTTTGCATTTTTTTTTATTAATAGAACAAACAATAGCACAAATAAAGGACAGTTATTGCAAAGTAACTAGTTATGCAAATTCAGTCCACCTGCACCTAAAGAACCTAATCTGCACCCATAACAGGACAGTGAATGACTTCACACTGACCTGTTAGAGCAGCTGCCCTGAACCAAAGTTCAGCTGGCAAATTCTCTGTTGGCTTTTTTTTTTGTGTGTGTGTCTTTGTATGTTGGGGTTTTGTTTGGGTTTTTTTTGTTGTTTTTTTTTTTACTCTAAGTGTGTTTAATGAAAAGGCACCTAGAAACTGAAAGACAGTGACTGTTACGAACACATCTGAAAAAATGGTTTTGATTAGCCCATCCAGCTGCAGAGTGCACTCCATCAAAGTTATATTAATATCCATTGTAAAATCATTCCTCCTCAAAGGTCCAAAATTTGACACTAGCCACAATCTGATAACAAACATTTAAATTTTTTACACAAAGCTAAACAAAGTCTATTGATCCTTTAAAAAAAAGGCTTAAGAATGTGATTTTATTGCTGAATACAGTCAAGCAAAACTAAAGCATTAGGATCCTTAATGCAGTTCCTTATCTAATTCTGCAAATTCCAAAGGACCTGATAGACTGTCTTGTTGAAAACCTGCTCATATCACAGATACTATTAGTTACAAGAAAGGATTTATGTAAGTTTTTGTAAATTAGATTGTGACCTAATCGCTTCATACACAATCCACCATCCCTCCTCTCTCTTGGAACCTTTAGATATGATAAAGAGTTAACACTTTTCTCACCTCTAAAGATAGTCAGGTTGTACACTAAAAGGATACATTTTTTCAAGGAATTATTTCAGCACTAGTATTTCAGACTTTATGAAATTTTTACCTAGTAAGTTTCAGAAAATGAACTGTTAAAACTAAAAAACTGAACTGTTTGTATGTTCCCTAAAGGCTGCATTTCCAACATTGCTGGTAGAAAACCTAAAGTCTGTCCACCATGTAAGAAATGAAATGTTTTTGTTTCTGCATCATTCACACTTCAGTTGCACTTGATACATTAATATTACATGTTATAAATTTGAGAAGTAATTTAAGTCAGACAAAACGTCTGACTGTTTCTACCCCCCGCCCCAGGCCCAGCATTCTCTTAGCCCGTTCTTTTTACTACCCTTTCCAAAGCTTCATTTAGTCTTTAAATCTTCACAGCTCTGAACTTTGCCCATCAACTGTTGTGACTCTTAGTCATCTTAACACCTGCCAAACATGTTGGGACATTGATCAACTAGTGGCAACTTGAAGGACAAACAGAACCTCCCATTGCACTCGTAGCCCAAGTTCTCTACGCGTGACAGCATCAGTACAAAAGACAATCTCTGTAGCCTAAAATAGCCTCTTCTTCCCCTCTGAACTCCATGCTACCCAGACATACCTGTGTATCCAATTATGGAACATTTCCTCTGAGTTTGGTAGTTCAAAACACTACATAAGAACTGACTAGAGAGCAACACATTAAGTTTGCCAAAGCTACACTCCATCAGTCACTGCCCCGACAGATTTCTTCCTTTCCAAAAGAACAAAGGGGAGTTTTACAATTAGAACAGGATCACAGATTTTCTTCAGGCATTAGCTACACTGGTGATTTTATATTCACTTTGCATCCTTATTTTTGGCTCCATGTTTTGCATATAATTTAAGATTTATATGCATACAAAACACTCAGTAAAATCAAATGCGGCGTGATTAATGTATTGCAGTTGGATGTAAATAATTTCATACAAAATCTGTAGAAAGGGGAGGTTGCAAGAGATTTCAGCAGATGGTCCATTTCACAAAAAGTATAGCTACCAAACCAAAGTCACAGACCCAGATATCAATCACGTTAATTGCTTTTTGCCTCCCTCTGAAGCAATTTATGCAGGCTGAACACCACTGCCAGAAACAGCCATCAGTACTTCACTACAATGGAATTCCAAGAGGGGGACAAATCACCTGGTTAGTGTTCATCCAAATGAACTAGCAATAACTACTCCACAAAAAAGATCCTACAAAAACTAAATGTAACATGGGATCACATTTTCTTTTGCAACTAATTAAAGACAATTATGTGCATTAGGAATCAAGGCTCTGCACCACTACTAGCAGTTTCTACTACTATTTTTTTGATGAAGGGAAGGGAAACAGAGCCAATAGGTAGCTAAAAGTTTTAAGCTCTAAACTCAGCTGTCAGTGGAAGAAGTGACAAACTCCAATCCCCCCAATCCTTTATCAAAAAGGTGTCTGCATATGACTAATGACTCCTAAACTAGAAGCACAGCCAAAAGACCTCATTCTCTTGCCAGACTACTGGTAATAATTTTAGCATACCTCCCAAGGAACTACCTGTTCTCTTTGGGGTATGATTCCTTACCACAGGTTAATGCTTCTTCCTACTGTGGAGTATATTTACTGCTCTGTAGTCTAAAACCAAAATTAAGAGGCATAACTGTTCTCCCTAAAAATATATTGGTAAAGATTTAGAAATCTATAGAATGTAATTCTGTTTTTAAAAGCAGACAAGGCCACCCCATATGAAGAAAAGCAATGTTTTTTGCCTTTTTTATGCTCCTCAGTATCTTTGCTCTTCCTTGCTCACAGCAGAGTGGGTAAAAGGTTACCAACTGCAATTCAGCTCTGCTTTAGACAAACAGATCCATTAAACTCACCCAGTGTCTATCACACACACTTTCATTGCCTTCTATACAAACACCATGTCATTGCAGTGCTGGCTACCCCATACTATTGGATAACAGGATGGTTTCCTCACTTTTTATCTACTACATGTATCCCACTCATCAACAGATTTAAGGCCATTCTTGATTTGAACTAGTTCATCAATACTAGACAACACAACAAAAAAGTGTACTTTGTAAATATAATTCAAATACTGGCAAACATCACACAACTTTAACAACCTCCAAAGCAACAATTGCCACTTTCAAGGCTGGCAAAACACAGCTCTTTTGAATGCTTCCTGATATTGTGTGGCTCACTAGAATTTGACATTTTAAATTGTCGTGGCTTACATGTGAGTATTTGCTATTCAGTCATGCTACACAAGACAAATAATGCTGAATTTAAAACCTAAACCCACCATTCTCCCAGACTGCTGCTGGGCACCACTGAACTCTTGGGTGGCTCAGCAAACACTCTTCCAGTCAAAAGGTGGGTGCAAGTTTCAAGACTCCTCTGCTCCACGTTCCACACCAGCCCGTGGCCAATGCCCAGAGCTCTCTGCCCCAGGCAGGGGTTGTGACATCCCAAACTGGAGCAGGCTACTGGGGCTACTCCCAGGCACTGCTCCCCAGCCCCACCCCCATCAAAGAGTCTCCTGAGAATTCCCATTAGCGATGTATAATCCTTTCTCTAAGCCCTAGCTCCTTACTGCAATTCAACCCTTCACAACATTTGATCCATGAACCACCCACAAGTCATTCAGTAAAGAGGTGACAAGCAGGTTTGCCTTTTTTCCCCTCCTAACTCTTGCACGACCTGTCAAAGAAATAGAGAAAACAGGGAAAACGAACACGACACAAGCCAGAGTTATGATCTCCATCTTGGACCATCACATGTGTCCTTAAGCACAGAGACAGCAATCCTTTTCAAGCCAGTGTGATTTTCCATGCTAAAGAAAACTTAGAGCTCTTCAAACTCCTCTAAAGCAGCACACTGTTCACATCTCAGACTTATTTGCAAAACTCTGACAGCAGCAGATTATATTTGAATGACATTCTTGCACTGAAGCGCTTTTATTTTATTGAAAACAATTCTAAACTATGAAATCACGTGGTACAATTTAGTACCAGGTAGTCAAATAAAAAAACCTAGAAGTTGAGATCCAAAGAAGAACAGAAATAAACTGCTTTTAACCCCATTAAAAACTGCAGTAGGAAGGGTTTCTCCATGCAATTCTCAGATTCCCAAAGCACTTAGTGAACGTGGTTTGTTGCCACAGTGGTCAGAGGTACAATTATAGCCTGCCTGTCTGTGCTCTGTAGTAAGAAGGCTGCCTTGTATAAGAATATTAAAACTGGCTGCAATCTTCCTCTGGGCTGATTAAAGATAACAGAAGCAGAGGTCGATGTTCTGTTGCCAGATCAGCTTTCACAGCATGCAGAAACCTGAACATTAAATTGCTACAAACAAACATACACCTGAGTTTTGAACTCAAGTGCAAGGCAAGGGTTTCTAATGAAGCACTGCAACTGGGCTTGGCAAAGCTTTCTAAGTACACAGAAAAAAAACCTGGTAACTCAGTCACAACGCTTGCCATTATAATCATGATGAAGCACAACAACAAAATTTAAAATTACTTGCAGCTTCTCAGATTTCAAAAGCAGTCTCAACATGCATCTAATTTATATGTAAAAACAGGATCAGAGGTTGCAAGCAAAAGACTGGAAAACTTCCCCAGCGTTCTTCACACACAGGACCACAAGGCAACAGCTCTGCCAAAAACACCCCATAGATCAAATATGGACACAGCTGCTAAAGGAAACTAAGGATACCCATCACTTTCTTCATCAAGACTTTGCAGCTAAAGCTGTAACAAGTGTGTCAGCTTTAACTGTACAGCTAATCCTTGCAATTCTATGATATACCTATTGATTTTTAAGTTTGGCAAAAGGTTCACAAGTTTTTCATCTTCTACTTGATGTTCACACTCTAAGTATGAACTCCCAGTTACGTGCATATGTAAATCCTCAAGCAGACCTGAATAGAAAAAGAAGCCCATCTACTAAAACTCAGTGTCAACAATCCAGGAGAAGAGACATTTACCACAGGCACTGGAATTCTAGGTCTGCTACATGTGGACTGCTGGGCTTACACAACTAAAAGGCAGTTATTACAACATGACATACAACTTGTATTTGGTTTTAATATATCTCTTCTGACGCCTAAGCCCGGGTTAATTTTTAAATTGTTTGTTAAAAATATTAGTTTCAGAACAGTCTTAATTAATACATAAAAGAAAACTTGTCCCACCTACATCCTTTTAAATCATCTTTACAGTGGAGAAATACTTGCTGCTCTGATGTAGGTGTATAAGCTCTGTTATATTTTAGCTAAACAAGCAGTCTTTGCAGCCCTTGGGGCATGTTTCACCAGTTCAACCTCTCTATTAACTTCCACCTCCTGCCAAGTCTTGCATTGACAGGGTTGAAGGCAGGGACACAGACATCTGTAAAAGCCTTGTGAAGCTGAACAAGCATTCATCAATGAGAGCATAAAAATGCCATTTTTAGGTTTCCTCAGATTTTCACCCTGATTTGTTTTGTGAGTGGAGATACATCTGACATGCTCAGGGTAATCTCTTCTGCCTCATCAGGTATGAAATTGTGTGGCTCCTTTTGTTCTACATAAATCCCACTTGTTACTTGTTTTTATACTTACCAAGAATATTTAAATAAGAGTTTCTTTAAGAAGAAATACTCCACAATATGCCATGAATAGTAGGAATTATTTCCTCAATAAAAGTATATCAGAACTAGAATTCAGTTTGAATGCATTTGCCTAACTGGAGCTATTATTCAGGACAACCATGGTGTACAACCACAGCATTCTGAAAACATCAACCATACTGAAGAGCTGGAACCATGGCTCCCCAAAAGCCTCTCCCCTACACATTAGATCAAAAAATAAACTCAAAACCTTTTTCCTATGAAATAAACACCAAATCAGACTGTCAGCTTCTGCCCAAGTTCTTTACACATTCTGTACAAAAGCATCATGCTGTACTCATGGTCTTAATTCTGAAAGTACTAAGTCAATGATTCTGAGAGTAACAAGTTCAGGTGAGCAGTGAAAATGGGTTTTGGCATTATCACACAGACACTAGATTTCAATTGGCCCCATTCATATTAAGTGTACTATCCAAAACTAACAGGAAAAAGTAGTTGAAAGTTCAGCATTAAATACACATGTGTACAGCATTCTTTAAAGATAATCCCGTTGCAATTCATGTGGTAGGCAAACTCAAGGAGTAAAAGCAAGTGTTCCCTACTAATCTTAGAAGACGATTTCTTCTGATTTAATAACAGTAAAACAATTTAGTTAAGAGGACTTGCCACAGAAGCAGCCAGACAGCTGTTTCTTTTGTAGCCTCTAAGGGCCTGTAGCTATATGGAAGTTACTGTAACATAATACCAGACAAAAAGGAATTCAGCAAGTTTTTTTGCACTGTGGGAGGAATTGTTTCCTGCCTTTCTGTACTAGTGGTTCAGAATGACCTAGAGTAACACCACAGAACAGAGGTTACTATCGGACACACAAATACCATATTAAAAGTTTGCTACTGGTAACATAGTTTCTTCCAGTGCCAGCACTAAGTGCTCACAAAATTACTCACACGCGTTACTTACTGGTAGCTACACAAAGCTTAATTTTGCCAATTTAATTACACTTTTTCTAAAAAAAGCAATAATAAACTTCAAAAACACTAAGATTTTAAAGCTACATAGAAAAGTCAAGCTAAATTACCGTATGATAAAAGAAATAAAACTGTGCAATCACTTTCATAAGTTACAGAAATTGAAAACAATGTATTAAATTAAACGTACTTACAACCATATTTACTCACCTTGTCTGTTCCTGTAAGATAAGATGTGGCTCAACAAAAAACTTGACTCTCAATTTCAATCGATAAGGGGCTAAACCATCCATCTGCTGGGAGATCCTGTTCCTCAAATTCAGCCACAGATTCTCCCCTTTGCTGCCAGTGAACTGCAGTCCAAAATAATCAACTTCTATAATCCCCAACCTTCTGCAAACCTGAAAGAATAAGATTCTTTACAATCAGGCTACAACACGACAATGAAAAGCAACATCTGAAGTGGTGTTTCAGACTGCTCACTTAAAACACACACACAAAATCCTACTATCAGCACCTTCATACAAAGGCTTAATTGCTTGGGTTTTAGGTTGCATACAAAACAGCCCAGAATAAAAAAGCACTAAGCATAAGCTAGAAATTTCCCCAAAATTAGCCAAAAGACACACGGGCTTCCACGGCCAAATTTCATCCCCAGGACAGGTACTTCAGAGGGCCAGCGGATTTCCACAAGAGGAGAATATCTACTACTCAGTATCACAGCCAATCGCACTTGCTGGGCAAGGTGGAGTAAAGAAGTACAGTCACCCACAAGTTTTATTTAGGTGCCACAGCAGACCGGACTGTTCGTCTGTCTCTCCCCAGCATCCCCACGGCAGCCACGGCAGACACACCGAGGCGGCGGTGAAGGAAAGGCGAGAAGGGACCTGGACGGCAGCTGCAGCCCGCTCAGCCCCGGATGCAGAGGGTTGGATGCAGTGGGTGCTACATTCCCCGCCTGTGGCCCCACTCCTGTCCCCTCCCCGGGGACACTTCCAACGGGATTCACTGGCGAGGCCCGGGCCTGCGTTTCCCACGGCAGAGGGGCCGGAGAGCCCCGTGGCGCGGGATGCAGCACCCTCTGCATTCAACATGGAGAAGCGGTTGGGGGGGAAAAAAAAAAAAAAAAAAAAAAAAAGGAAAATA